>QOCX01000752.1:0-13796 GCA_005959815.1 Sarcophaga bullata
CAAGTGGTTTAGTTTCATCCACATTAAACAATGAGAAGATCTATTTTTCTGCTACAAATTCATTCGTTTCATAGCCATTAAGGATGAGATTCATCAGATCATGAGAGGTTACACGGCATTTTGCTGGTTATTTCAGTTTCTTTTTCTCCAAACATATGAAACAAGGTCATATGTTTGAGAAAATTTCGTATTAATTGGCTTTTAGATTTCTCGGCTTTTAAACTTTGTGGTCTATTTTGGTAATTTCTGAATATTGCAATAACAAGGTTCAGGGTTCGTAGCACAATCTTTCGTGATTTTGTTATTTATGTCATATTTATATAAGCTTAATACACAACATAATTGGCCATTACAACTTCGGTGGATTACGGCCTAGCTTCTCACAACTCACCATTGTGTGTGTGTGTTAATTTTATACATGAGTGGCGGGACCTACAGTTTAAAGACGACTCCGAACGACAGATTTTTTGAGAAACTTTTCATGGCAAGTTTATTTCAATCGCAGAGTTTTTGCCAGAAATCTGCTGAGAGGACGTCGCCGAAGAAATATTTTTTTTTCATATTTCGTTATTGATGTCTGAACGGGGATTTGAACCGGGGCCTTTCGTCTAATAAGCCAACACAATACCTACCAGACTACGGCAACTTCGATTTTAAATTTATACAGACGCCCTCAAATCATTGCAATTTAACTCTGTCAACTATTAGTAAACACTTCAAGGAGGTAGTTTGAACAAAGAAGAGCAAATAGATGCTTTTATGCCTTATGCATGATATATGATATGATATGATATATGCTGACCTAGGTCATCGTTTCGACCAGCTATGCGATCATTCATGAGTGTTACTAAGCACATAAATTGTATTGCAGTTTGTAGCGTGTACGTAATTGGCAATTTTATTTACTCTTAGAGTGAGAGGAAGTGTCCTGTCGTCTAATAAGCCAACGCACTATCTACTAGACTACTCGTTTACTTGCTATGTTAAGGAGTCGTACATTATTTGTCTACTATTTAGTTTTGTCAGTAAAGGAGCTCAATTTGTTGACGTTAGGGAGACTGTCACGTAAGGATTTTCCAATAGTGAAAGGATTTTTTATAAGATCCACAATTCAGCCTAACTTGGGGTTACTAGAGGGGTTTATATCTGAACTAGCCTAGATGGTCAAATATTCTTCGTTTGCTTTTCTAACCCTTAATAAATGGTATCAAAATAGCCTGCTAGCCGAAAAGGATATTTCATCATTGCTCTCATGCGGTTCCTTACTATAATATAATCTCAAATGTGGTAGGCTCTAGATAAAGTAAAAGAATATCTCCAACAAACATTATATTTTCGGTCCCTATTCATCTAATCGATACCCCACTAGAGTATTAAAATCAAACTCATGACCAGTGATTCAGAATTGATTGATATTGACAAAGTGCACTGACCCATATCTATCAATATCTGATAGATGACTCATGGATCGGCTTAAAAACTTTTAAAATTTCGTTTAATTGCAATTATTCTGCGCTGTCTAAGGAACAGACAGAAGTTCACAAACTCTTTTACAATTTTTATAGGAGGTAGTGGGGTCACGGTTCAAACCCCAGGTTAGATATCTCTCGAACTAAACGAAATATGACGAATAGTTCTTCGGTGATCTCCTCTCAGCAGATTTCTGGCAAAAGCTCTGAAAATAAATTAAAATTCCATGAAAAGGTTCTGAAAAATCTGTCGTTCAGGGACTGACTTTAAACTGTAGGTCCCACCACTCTTTTATGAAATTAACACACGCAACATAAATGCTGTGAGAAGCTAGGTCGCTATTCCCTTCCCGCCATTCATGTATAAAATTAATAAACACTACATAAGTGGTGTGAGGTTTTAATCCTGACTAAAGAAATGTAATGACCAATTAAGTAGGTAAGCTGTAGGGCTTTACTTGTGCACTACAATTTATGAACTTAAATCGAAAGGACTTTTAATTTTCTCCATCGTCAGTCTATAAACGTACAGTGGTGATATGAGTATTATACGCTCAAAACTTAGCTGTAGTGACAAGGAACTACTTGAGTTCGATCCTACACTATTGGCAAATTCACTGACCAGCTTGGTCTGTCCCACCAGAATTACTGCAGAAGCTTGTTTGATATGAAGGAAAAGAGAACTTCCATGCTAGGCAAGCTATCTACTAACCTAGCCTAACCTAGCTGCAAGTCTAAGTTAGTTTCAGAAATAAATGAAAACACTTATAATTGTTAACGCTTAGCCCATTGTAATGACAATTATTTGTGTGATTTGACCACAAATCTTCTGACTGTGAGGGAGAGAGAGAGAGAGAGAGAGAGAGAGAGCCATGTTGATGATGCTGCATCTTATATCATTATTTATATTTGCTTACGTCAAGGAAACTACAATAAAAATCTTATCAAAGATTATAAAAATCAAAAGAAAATATTTGTTTTCCAAAGGCACACACACACACACGTACGCACAACCAACGTACCAACCTGCTAAACAAATCTAGACCGTAAAGAATATTTTTGTTTTTGTTACACAAAAAAAAAATCTTTTTTTTTTGTTGAAAAACTGCTCTTATTTTCATTTTGTATCGCATTTTCTGTTTGCTGTTGCAATCAGAACGAAAAACTACAAGAGAAATGGTAACTCAAGTTAATCGCAGAGATTTTATATTTTATCGCTACTGTTTCGTTTGTCGTTCTACTATTTAAATACCTCGGCTGAGGAGAGATTGGGCTCGTAAACAAATATTTTTTTTTTTTTTTTTTTTTTTTTTTTTTTGTTGTTTTCAGTTTTATTTGATCATGTGACAGATTTGCTACTCGAATCATAAATCGCATTCTAGACGATGATATAAAAAACTACAAAATCAAATAAAAAAAACAAGATATTACAACTGACAGCTCTTATACCTACCTACATACATACATACATACATATTTAGTTAGATAGAGTTCCGACGAGGGGCTGTATATTAAAATTAAAACAAAAATGAAAATGAAAAAAAAAAATTTTAAATTTTAAAATTTATATTCTTAAACAAATGCCGCCCCATTATCTTTAAGATGGTAGATTGAGATATAAAAATAAAAACAAAAACAAAAACAAAAACAAAAACAAAAACAAAACAAAATTGATAAAGACATTCATTTTGGTTTTATCAAAACATTAGGGAAGTAGACAGAGACACCATTAGCTATCAATTTGTTTATAGGAGGCGTTTTAAATATGGAAGATTACTGTTTACTGTGGCTTGTAGCACTGGCCCTATAGAAAGACGATCCAAAAATGTGCTGAGCTTATACGGAACATTTTTGTCTTGTTTCTCATCATAAATAAACGTTCTCTACATTCATTAAATAGCTTTGAAGGCCTGTTTTTTGTAAAAGATATCCTGAATAACAGACATACACACATGATTGGTCATTACAACCCTTCAGTCAGGATTACAACCTAGCTTCTCATACCACCCATATTGTAAGTGTTAATTTTATCCATGAGCAAAGGCTTCTACAGCAGCTTGAGAACCTTTTCATGGCAATTTGATTTATTTTCAGAGTTCTTGTTAGAAATCTGCTGAAAGGAAGTCGCCATAGAAATATTTTTTTTATATTTCGTTTCGTTCGAGATGTCTGTGACCTGGGATGTGAACCCAGGCCTCATGTTTAATAAGCCAATGCACTACCTACTAGACCACAGCGATTAGAAATGGTGATTACCCACACACATACATGATTGGTCATTACAATCCTTTAGTCAGGCTTATAACCTAGCTTATCACACCACCCATATTGTGTGTGTTAACCGTATCCATGAGCGAAAGCTTCTACAGCAGCTTGACAACCTTTTTATGGCAATTTGATTTGTTTTCAGAGTTTTTGCTCGATTCCGCCGTAGTGTAGTATGTAGTGTGTTGTGATATTAGACGAAAGGCCAGGGTTCGAATCCCCGGTCAGACATCAAAAACGAAATATGAAAAGAAATATTTCTTCGACGCAGATTTCTGGCAAAAACTCTGAGAGTGAAAATAAAATTGCCATGAAAAGTTTCTCAAAAATCTGTCGCTCGGAGCCGCCACTCATGTATAAAATTAACACACACAACATCAGTGGTGTGAAAAGCTAGACTATAAGCCTGACTGAAGGGTTGTAATGGCCAATTATGTATTCTTGTATAAATCTGCTGAGAGAAGTCGCCGAAGAAATATTTTTTCATATTTCGTTTGTTCGAGATGTCTGAGCTAGGGTTTGAAACACGGATTCGTGTTGCATAAACCTTCACATTACATGCTAGACTATGGCTATTTTTTCTTGTTTGTATCGCAGCAATGTACGCAAAGAGCAAAGCAGCCTGCCGTTTATTGTCGTCAGAAAATTAAGTTCAATGGACTTCATGAAATGGTGAATGTCCATGCTAAAGAGACTCCAATTATTTGGTAAAAAAAATCGTTGAAAGATGATTTCTTAAGGAAACAAAGTGCAGCAGTAATGCCTCATGGAAATATCAATGGTTTGGTGCTGGACTGAATTGCAAACCCTTAACAGAAGTTATTAACCTCATTGTAAAGTATATTTGTCAGCTTATCGGTTTTCTTAATATTGCTGGCATCTGCTTTGTCACTTCGGCCATCAATACTGAGACTTTGAATTGTATTGTGTGGCTATCGATGTTGCTGTTGCCGCTTGTGATGCTGGTGCTGGTGCTGGTACTGATGCTTCTGCTGTTGATGCACAAATTCAAAATACGAGTGTATATTGTCATCAGCTGTTTAAGTTAATTAATAAGAACAAAACAACAACAACAACAATAACAATACCCAAGAATAAGAAGAAGAAAAAAGGGCTTTAAGCAAACAGATTTAAGAAATCACAATCCAAGTACATTAAGGCCATAAGGAAAAGGCAACAAACATTCTTAAAACAGACAGCACATATTCTCAAACTACATATGTATGTATGGATGTATGACAGTGTGTGTGTGTGTGTCTGTGTATTAATAAAATACGAATCTTCTTAATATAGTTTATGGGTGTATAGTGAGAGATAGATGGTATAGAGAGATGCTCCGTATGTTTGTCCGTCTGTCTGTTGGTTGGCTGGTTGGTTGGTTGGTTGGATAAAATCACTTTTGGATCACACAATGAAAACAAAATCCCACTAATGTGCTTAAATAAATTTTCCCCATTTAAGCCAATTAGTCCAGCGACGAACGTTTTGTTTCATGTCAACATTTAGTTGTTGCTGTTGCTGCTCTTGCTGCTTCTGATTTTGTTGTTGGTTTTTAGTTTATTTTGTCGGATTTTTCCTCTAAAAGTACGTTTGTTTTGTTGCTGACAACGTAGTTTTTTTTTCTCTCTCCGAGTTTTTTTCTTCTTATTTTTTGCAGAAATAAATGCTAAAAAAAGAACGAATCCGTGGGATTAAAAATGATTCTTATTTTGATTCGTTTTTTTTGCTTCTGTTGTCGTTTGTCCCGGTGACCATCTCTGGCTGCTGGCCGTTTGGTTTGGTTGTTAATGTGATAGAAGGCCTGTGTATTACGCATTTTCAGTTGATAAATTCATTTTTTTTTTGTTTCTGCAACGTTTTCAGATTTAAAAGCTAAAAAAAGACACACAAAAAAAAAAGAGAGGAAAAAAGGAGAAAAAATTATTATTTTTTCTTTATCATTTTTGTTCATTATTTTTATTATTATTTTACATTTAATATGGTAGGCACAGTGTGGCATTTACAAAAAAAAAATTTAAAATATAAAGCTTACAAATAACCTCCTTAGGGGCTTAACTTACCAACTGTTTTCGTTGGTACTTTAATGTATTGTACAAAATCTTATCGTCCACAAAACCCTTGAAAAGTTTTCTTAAAGACCAAAAACCATTTTTAATTTACAGCCAGGCTAGCCTTTTAAGCGTTTTTAACATATAATCCCGTACATACCGTACATCCATAGCCAAATAAATTCTTTCTTTCGTTTATTCTTAGAGCTTCGTGAGCTAAACCACATAAGTTGATCGCATTCCAGTTATTTTCTTTCACAAAATTCATCACTCAGAACGCCCGGACCATAATTACATACTTAGTTGGTCATTGCTACCCTTTCGGACAGTCTTATAATCTAGCTACTCACACCACTCGATAATTCCTACACATTTTCCTACTCGATAATTTCACCAGAAATCGTGTATGATTTCTGCATCACCATAGATTTTCTTTAAGTCTACTGGCCATAAGGAATAGGAGTAAAGCCGCTCAAATAATTATTTCCAAATGTTATAAAGTCGTTGTAGTCTAGCAGCTGTTCAGAATTGAGTCTTTAGACGAAAGTTCCTGGTTCGAACTGCAGCTCAGACTTCTGGAGAAGACGAAATAAGAAAGCATATTTCCCTCAGGAACTTCTTCTCAACAGTTTACTGTCAAAAACATTGGCAATGATTTAAATCATTTAGTCAGGATTACAACCTAGGTTCCCAATGAGTGCAGAGACAAAAGGCATATTCTTGGGAATTTCATTTACTTTCAGAGTTTTTGCCAGAGACTACTGAGAGCAATTCGCAGAAGAAATATTTTCTTTTTAATTTTTTTAAAGGTCTGATCTGGGATTTGAATCACGGATTCAAATCTAATTAACAAACACTACCTACTATATTACAGCGAGTTAACACAAATCTTTCTCTGACTAAATCCTCGAATATATGAGTTTAACTTTATTGAAGCCTATGCTAACAGGTCAACAGTAGAACCATAACTTACGGAAATTGACTGCCCTTGAACGAGCGGTTAGATTCTAGGGAATTCACATGTACAAACATACGTAATTGGTCAACACAGTTCAGGTTTACTACCAAGGACGAGAAATGACTGTAAACTCGATAATGGGGTTGGCAGTGGAATATATTCCGGTAAACTTGACCTAAGCATTTCTCTCCGACTGTCGGACTACTGTAGTGTGTTTCAGACGGAGGTGATGGCCATTTATCGGGCCGCTCAATGGATCCTCGTCAACGGTGCTCCTGTCACACGTGTCTCGATCTTCTCCGATTAAGGCCGCCATAAGACTCTGTCTAGTGTTGTGAATAACTCTAGAATCATTAGGAGAATGTCGCGAGCTGTCTCAGCCTTTTTTCGGGGCGCTTCAGTGTCTCACTGCTCTGGGTTCCCGGACACAGTAACATTCCGGGAAACTGTAGGGTCGATGAGCTTGACAGAGCTAGCACATTCCTTCTGGAATCCTTTTCTATCGACGTGGTTATGCCACTTGCCTCGGTTAAGTTGGCCATTGCGCGGATATTCTTTCGAGACACCAATCTACTCTGGATCAATGAGGAGTCCTGCTCCACCGCTAAGCTCACTTGGCCCCAGATGGGTAGAAGGCGTACCAACCAATTACTTCGACTTGGTCGCAACATTATCTCAATCACAGTGGCCATACTTACAGGTCAATGTGTTATTGGTAGACACGCCGAAAGGATGCGACTACCATTCAACGACTTCTGCCTGTGTGTAAATCCGCTGAGAAAGAGGAGACTGTTATTCCACTTGTCTTTGTCAGTGCCCATCCCTTGCTAGGAACTGATATAGATTATTTGGCTCTCCATTTCTTGTCAGCTTAACGGAACTATCATCTATTGAGGTCAAGAATATAGCTTCGTTTATCAAACTTTCTTACTGGTTTTCCGGCGTGGCGTAATCGTGCTTTTGTTGTGACCAACTACTTCCTCTCGCCTGGCTTTGGTAGAACTTGGTCAGTGCAGGGTGTGTGTTTGCCTGTGGCGTCACAACGGGCTGCTATGCGTGCTCAAGTGAGTTTTTTTTATATCAGAGGCTACCACTCCGACCTAAACTAATCTAACCTAACCTAGACTGTCATATTTAAGGTAATTAAATTGATTTTTGGATTATAAATTTTTGCATTGCTTTGCTAAGCTTCAAAGCCCCACTGTTTAAGCTGCTGCTTTATATTACAAACGTTTTTTGTTCGTTTTTATTTTTTTTTTATATTTTTGGTTCATATTTAAAGGGATTATTGAAGTGCAATTAAAGCCAAAATGACAGAGCTTATAGTCCCACAAACGTTTTTTCTTTTTTTTTTTTTCTCTCTTAAAAAAAAGTTTATCATTCATTTGACCATTTTCGTTTACGTTGTTTGGTTGGTTGGCAGTTTGGTTAGTTGTTGCCCTTTTAATTCCTCATTCTGTAGTTTATTTCAAATACTTTTTTTTATTATTCTTCTTCGTTTTTCTTGTAAAGATTTTAAACGTTTTTTTTTTTTTTTTTTGGTTTTTTGCCTCCTCTTAGTGGCAGTTATTAACCATATTTTATAATTTTTGTTGTTGTGCATTTTAATCATAAAATACAGCGAAAAAAAAAATTTTTTTTCTTCTACTCCATGGCTGCATCCTTTTTGGCCACTTTGTCAGCGTAATTTTAGTGAGGCCGTTGTCACAGATATTTTCTGTTTTTTTTTTCTGTTGTTGTTTTTTCTGTTGTTGTTTTTTCTGTTGTTGTTTTTTCTGTTGACTCAGTTATAACAATTTGTAGTTTATGGTCTGCTCTTTACCAAATCGAAATGTCAGCCAGTGGTGGTAGTAGTTTTTTCTTTTTGTTTTTTTTTTTTTAAGTGCCGGCACAATTTCAAAAGAAAACCATTTTCAAAGTCAATAAAGCATCTTCATTTTATTTTTATTCACAATTTTGTTGTTTTTTTATTTATTTTGCAACGTTATTACACTCGCTTAATAAATTTGTTCAGTGCAGGAGAATTTTTATGGGAAATTTCCTTTGAAGATTTTCTTCCTCCTTTTTCTGTGAATTATTAACAGCAGATTTTTGTTTATGTTGGCGCTTTTTTTCTTGTCTTGAAATAATTCCTGTCCTGTTATGGTAGAAAAAAAGGAAATCATAATTTAGACAGCAGTATCCTTTTCCGGCAAAGGTTATTATTAGGAATTTTATTTATAAAGCCTGCTGCATATTACATTAGAGGCCTAAATTTATGATCCTTTTTAAGGACATTTATCAAATCAAGCAATACAAGGCACAGTTTTATTGTGGTTCTAATTCAAATCCTAAAGCTGTCGGCATTGGGTCATTGCCACATTTTTGGTCAGGATTACGATTTAGCCTCACACACAACTTATGTTGTGTGTTTTATTTTTTATACATGAAAGGCCGGACCCCTCTGTTTAAAGTCGATTCTGAACGAACAGCTTTTTGAGAAACTTTTCATGGCAATTTCTATTTACTTACCTTCTTACTTACTTAATTGGCCATAACAACCCGATTAACATATTTCGGCCTGCCGCAACACATTCTTCCAGGCACCACAGCTTCTTGCGCGCCTACGCCAGTTAGTCACACCAATCGGCTTCCTCGATTTGGTCCTACCAACGTACACAAGATCGTCCTCTTCGCCGACTTCCGCAGATTACCGCATTAAATATCCGTCTCGTCGGAGCATCCCTCTCCATTTAAACGACGTGGCCGAGCCAGTGCAGCCACTGGATATTAATACGCTGCACAACGTCTATGCCGTTGAGGAGCTCATACAGCTCACTGTTGTATCGGATGCGGAAATCTTCACCAACTCGCATTGGACTCAAGATCTTACGTAGGACTTTTCTCTCGAATACTCTCAAGGCTGCTGCATAGGTGCTTAATAAGGTCCATGCCTCTGCGCCATAAAGAGCACGGGTAGCAATGAGCGTCTTGTAGAGTATACAGTTTCGTCGTACGAAAGAAATCTCTGTTACTCAAATGCCTATTGAGACCATAGTAGCACCTGTTGGCAAAAGTGATCCTACCCTTGATCTCCAGACTGACCTTATTTTTGGTGGTAACGGCGGTGGCAAGATAGATGAATTCCTTGACTACATCAAAAGTTTAGTTAACGGCCGTAATCTGAGAATCAGTACGCCGCACTTCTCTACTTGCCGATAACAAATGCTTTGGTTTACCCTCATTTATTGCCAGACCCATCTTAGTAGACTCCCGCTCAATAGCACTAAAGGCAGCAGTAACATCTCGCTTGATATGCCCTATGATTTTAATGTCGTTAGCGTACGCAAGCAACTTGACACACTTTTATGAAAGATAGTGCCATTGCAATGCACTCCCGCCTTTAAAAAAAACACTCTCCATGATGAAGTTGATGAGGTCGCCTTGCCTAAAACCTCGCTTGGTATCAAACGATTCGGAGAGGTCCATTCCTACCTTGACCGAGCTGCAGGAGTTGCTCAATGTTATTCTGCATAGTCTTATTAGCTTCGCAGGTATGCCGGCAAAAACACGATCCCTTATGGGGCTATCGAAGGCTGCCTTTTAGTCGACAAAAATATGGTGTGTGTCGACTTGTTTTTCGTGTGTCTCTTCCAGGACCTTACTAGGATAACATCTACCAAATACCTGCTACGCCCTATGATGTCAAAGTCGTTAGCGTAAGTAAGCAACTGGACGTACTTTTATGAAAGCTAGTGCCATTAAGATGCACTCCCGCCTTTCGCAAGAGAAGTTGAAGAGATCGCATGCTAAGGGATCGCCTTGCCTAAAACCTCGCTTTCAAAAGATTCGGAGAGGTCCATTCCTACCTTGACAGAGCTGCATGAATTGCTCAACGTCATTATGCATAGCCTTACCAGCTTCGCAGGTATAGCGAGCTTAGACATTGCGTCAAAAACACTATCACTTATGGGACTATCAACAGCCTCCCTATAGTCGACAAAAAGATGGTGTGTGTCGATTTGTTTTTCGTGGATCTTTTCCACTCTTTGTTTTTTACTCTCCGAGTCATTTGCCCGAACAAGTCGCCGAATCAATACCTTGTATCTCTCTCTCTCTCTCTTCAAATGTCTCATGCGTAGTATTTCGTAAGGTTATCTGCTCTTTTTCTATTTCTACGTATACAAATTCGACGTAACAGATTAAGTTTTTATTTATTTTAATGAGATTCCATATTTCATGAATTGTTTTAACAAAAAAAAAAAATTTTTTTTTGTTTTGTTTTCATATTTCTTTTTAATTAAATTAACATCTTCGAACATCAAATTGTTCAAATTAATATTCAAATAAGATTTACAAAAACTCAAATCCAAATGTATTATTATGAGCTGCTCGTATTGAACTAATGATTCCAATTCAAAAAGATGGATGATAATTAACTTTGATTATTAGCATTAGCATTTATAATTTTGAAACAAAAGCGTTCTCTTGCCAACAAAAACTATTTTTACACAAAACTAATCATCAAATGATCAAATCCAATGGACAAAGACAACAACAACAAAAAAAAAATTAATTACAAAACGTGTTTTTCGATAAAACTCTATAAACTGGTAAATACCGGGAGAGATGATTAACTTTCTTTAATAAAACTAGGGAATTAAGATCATTAAACTGGCGCCATGGCAATTCATTTGCAGATTATTGTCGACTTTTTAGTTTGACAAAGAGTTTGATGCGATTTTTTTGTAGAAAAATTATCAGCATTTTGAACTACAAAGTTCTTCGACCTAGGATGCTATGGTCGCCGTAAATTAGGTGGTAGTTGTTTGGTATCTCAGCTCTTTCGATGACCTCATGTGAGTGGATCAGTTTAGTTTTGGTACTAAGCAATGGACCGCTTTCGATTATATTCACTAATTGACCATTGACAACCTTTGGTCATTACAACTTTTTGGTTTACGGTTTACGATCTAGATTTCCAACACCATCGACGTTGTGTGGTTAATTTTATGCATGGAGTGGCGGGTTCTACTGCAGTTCTTCGAGCGATAGGTTTTTGAATAACTTTTCATGGCAATTTTATTCAGCCTCAGAGTTTTTGCCCGTAGACTGCTTAGAAAACCTGCGGCATTTGACGAAGGAGAAAGTTTGGACAAACAATTTACCGTAATGGTTTTGCCGTCCACATTTTCAAAGAAATATGGACCAATGAGTAGGCCGTTCTACTGTTATTTTGTGTCATATTTTAAAGGGGAAGTATGAATCCTATTTAAGTCTAGTAGGTAGTGTGTTAAATTATTAATCGAAAGGCCAGGGTTTACAAACCCGGTCAGACAACAAAAACGAAATCTGAAAAAATATTTCTTCGGCGGCTTCCTCTCAGCAGATTTCTGGTAAAAACTCTGTGCGAGTAAATAAAATTGCCATGAAAAGTTTCTCAAAAAATCTGTCGTTCGGAGTCGACTTTAAAACTGTAGATCACGCCACTCATGTATAAAATTAACACACACAACTTAAGTGATGTCAGATGCTAGGCCGCAATCCTGACTGAAGGGTTGTAATGGCCAGTTATGTTATGTATGTATGGACCAATGATGTCGCATTAACCCGTAATGGGTCCATTGGCTTCTGAACCCCAAATAACAATTTTGCTTTTTAACGTACCAGCGAATGAAAATGGGCCTTGCCCGAAAAGATAATTTTTTTTTCACCGTGCAGTTTCTCGTTGGCACATTAAATTTCGTTGGGCTAATTAAACGGCCATCAAACGTTTGACGCCAAAAATTGATTGCGTCATCAGATGTGTGGCAAGTTGCATCATTCACATCAATACCATGAAGAGCGAGTACAAAAAAATTGGTTATCATGGTGTGATAGATGTCTCCACTGACCGTACTGGTTGCGCCGTCCTCATTTTCAATGCAATATGAACTAATGATGCCTTCGCTCCACAAGCCGCGCCTAACAGTCACTTGTAATGGGTGCATTGGCTTATGTAAGATCACTAGTAGGTTTTCTAAACCCCAAATTCGGCAATTTTGCTTATTAACGTATCCACTAATGAAAATGAGCTGCACACGAAAAGATAATTTTTTTTCATCGTGCAGTTTCTCCTTGGCCCATCTAGCGAAGCGAAAACGAAGTGGCTTCAACTCTTGAACCAATTGAACTTTGCTGAAAGGCATCATAACGAGATCTTTTCGAAAAATTTGACGTAAACTGGTGCCTGAAATGTTCAATTATTGATAACGAAGACGAGTTAATGTTGATGGATTCTTATGCACACTATCAGCCACAGATTCAAAATTTTCGAGTGTATGCATTGTACGAACAAGCTTACATCTTGGCATATCAGCAATGAAACCAGTTTCATGAACTTTAGCAATAAACTTGCTTATACTGTTGGTTCTACTCTGCATTCAAACTTTGTATGATATTTTCATGCAATTCCCCATAAATCCCAATGTTGTTCATGCGTAAATCGAATCATTACGTCAAGAGGAGCTAAAATACTTAATTTAGTGACAGAATAGAATCACGATGGTTCACGGAATGGTTTAAATTTAAACTTTCTAGTACAGTAGAGTAATGCGATGCTGGCTACGTATTGAAAATATTGAATATCGTCAGACAACAAGTCAGACATGTTGTGGGTGTGCGAATTTTCTCTATGAGTGATTGCATCCAACGTCTCATATCGAGTCCGAACGACAAAAGACCGCTAAGAGATTGGCTACGGAAGCATTTTTTTTTTTCAAAGATGTCAGAGCGGAGGTTTGAACGACCAAGCTGTTCCTATAGCCAACGTACCCCTAAAGGCGAGCTGGGAAACGTTTCTCTATAAAGAAAATTGTTTGCAAATTTATTGTGTGTTTCAACATTGAGCAACACCTCTAGCACTAATGATAATACAAAAGTAGTTGTGCAGTAGTGCTAGCATACTCAATGGTAAAATCTTTCCATTCCATTACCTCAATTGATAGAGAAATTGTGTTGAAAAAAAAAAAGAAAAAAAAAATTATCACAGATTTGGATTTTATAAGGAATCTTATCTCTGACCTGCTCAGTGTAACA
>QOCX01000752.1:13818-29121 GCA_005959815.1 Sarcophaga bullata
TTACATCATTTAAAGATAATTTCGAGTTTAATTTTCTAATGTTAAGAAGACGCATATCTATTCATGGCATGATACTACTATGAACACTTCTGTGAAAATGTGTCTCCTTTTTTCTTTTTTTTATTTGAAGTAAGTATTATTAGAAGTAAGAAAACATTTGCCATTGTTTGTCATTTTGACTGCATTTGTTAAAACATCTTAGAGACCGGAGTCTGCTGTTGAATTCTTTTTTCATTCACAATTTCTTTCGGTCTTTCATTCAAAACTGAATATTTGGGTACCTTAGTTTCCCTTCTTTTCTTTTCTTTTCTTACATTTCTTTCGATTTTAATAGAAATACCAAAAAGATTTTCTATTCTTTTATTTTTGATTTCTTTTTTCTTTTTTCTATTTTTTATTTTTTTCTTCATGAATATCTTATTCATGCCATCCATCCCTGTGTTTAGCATTAGAATAGTTCGGTTGGTTGGTTGCATGTTTGGTTGGCTGAATGTTGCAGCAGACCATTGTGTGTGTATGTCTGTGCAGCACTCTTAACGCAATTTCGTTGGTAATAAATCAACCAAAGACGACATTAAATCTTTCAATTCCTATTATATCCCACACTACCCCAATTGTTACAATGAAGAAACAAACAAAACAAAAAAAGAAAGAATTCCGAATCGAAATCGAAACTAAGTATGTGCGTAACTTGAATTTCCCTTTTTCTATTCATTTTTTCTAAAGACTTTCTCTCTCTCTCTCTCTCTCTTTCTCTGTCTCTCTCTTTCTCTGTTTGTCTGCTTATTATTGTATAACCCTCCCGTGTGACTTTCTTTGGAATTTCATTTCATTTTTAAACATTTCTTGACAATTCGCTTTCGATTCAAAACAAATGGCGGGCCGGCATTATTTATTCAATAGCAATTACATTGAAATCCCAACAATTGCAACTTTCTCACCATTTCTGTAAATCTATAGATTGCGTTTCTCTTTTTTTTTCTTTCAAAATTGCCTAGTGTTTTGTTATGGAACGCACAATAAGACCAACCCCATCTTTACCTGTTTTTATATTTTAATGGAAACAAATACCTTCAAAAACATACTGAACACGCTTAAGTCTACTTCTATCAGTTTAAGTATATTCGCTTAAGGAGGAACCTTTAAAAAATTCCTTGTAATTCAAGTCTTAAGACTCTAGCTTCTCGCATTTGGTTTGCTAATGAATTTGTCAGTCATTCGGGATGTTGGTAGGTAGGTGGTGATGGCTGCCCATCCAAGATAATTGTAGGGACACACTTAGACCTCAAAGGGGCCCATTGTGTTAGCACAGTTCTTCATTATCCCCTAATCTCGAAACCACTCGGACATCCTGATGAAGCGATTTAGGCTGCAAATATCAGTCCTTGAGAGTTACGCCAGATTATCCACGTAGTAAACATCCAAGTACTGTCAAAAGAGATGACAAAGAGCCAGGCATGTACCCAGCAAATGAAGAACAGTCTCCTTTTCTTCCTCAACTCTGTAGCTTCTGCAGAAGTCGTTAGCAAGATGTTCAAGATCAATGGGCCTCGCATGCATACTTATAAGGCAATGCTCTGTAATGATTCCGACAACCACACTGAGCGCGCCTCTTTGGAGTTTAAGCAAACGTTTTGTGCGTCCTTCATCCAGCTTTGACTAGATTTTATACGTCTTTGGCCGTTATTCCGTTGTTGAGGGAATTGACGATCGCATTATCATTTATGAGCCTGTAAGTTCTTATAATGCAATGGCCCTTGATGACGCCGACAACCACACTGAGCACGCCTCTTTGGAGTTTAAGCAGATTTTGCGGGCAGTTAATAATGCAGGTCTTTTAAAGTTAATCTAACCATGATCAACAGGTTTAGGAGATTGGTTCTCTAATAATTCAAAATGAGGACAACTTATTGAGGGCAGCCTGAACTTTAAAAGATAATATCATCACCATGTAGGTACTTAAACAGTTTCTTAGCAAGCCGAAGGTCTTCTTGATTTAAGGAAAACATTATTTAACTTGCTGTTAAAACTTGGGTTTAATTAAAAGGTACCCTTTAGCTAAAGGGAACTATAAAGTTACTTTAACTTATTTTCGTTATTGACAACGTACTGTTTACAATAAAGTAAACATTTTCAAAAATATGGCAGTGTCGGAGCAATACCGAAACTTAAACAAGTTTTTTTTTAAATGCAGTTGCAACGACTGGCTTCTTTTTTTATATTACAAGTTGCCATATTGAAAATAATGTATAATATGGCAAGTTCAGGTATAAACTTAACTTTAAAAATTACCGGTAGAATGGTCCTCTCTTTCTTATCTTATTGGCCACTTATAGTAACGAAAAACAATTTATCTGCCAGTTAAAATCCTTCCTTTAGTTAACGGCAAGTTATAATAATGGCCCTAAATGAAATCATCTTGTCATATAGTGTTGCCAACTAAATTCCATATCATATGCTTATCTAATGCTAGAGTCAAATATACTGCCTAGCCAATGGAAATATAGTTTGAATTTCAGGTAGTGGAACCTTATATATACACGTACGAGAGCATTTCTAATATAAGTCCACCAAGCCAAGAAGACACAACGAATAGGGAAAAATGTTTCTTTATTTCTCAACAAAATAATCCTTAAACTTGATACACACTTTTCTCAATAAGCTTAGCCAACAACCCGGGGACTTTACTTTGGTATATTTTATGCCGTCGGGTCACTTTTTCAAGTTTCTAAATAGAAAAGTAATTTTAATCATGAATGCATAAACGAGTGTATTGTTTTAATTTAAACTTTTGAATGCTCCACCCTATACTATCACCAGAAACAAATTAACATACTGATGGTAAGGCTAATAAACATACTCTGGCGATCCCTGTTTCTGATACTGGAATTTAGAAGACTTTAGAAGGCAGGCATTTGACTAAAAGCATTCCTAGTAGATACCTATGATATTATTGGATTGTGTTAAATTATTTGTTCAACCTCATTTACGTTTACATTACAAACCGTTTGACCAAGAAATTATGGCTTGAAAAGCACTGACAACTGCTGACAGTTTCTTTTCTTTGTATATGATCATGATCATCAAGGTATTTAAATAATAAAGTGACCATATGATCCATCATTTAACTAAGTTTACTTAGTCATCGTAATTAGAGTTTTTTTTTTGTTTTTGTTTTTCTCTCTCCATTTATTTTATGTCAACAAAATAAATTTTTTTTTCTTTATTTGATCACTCGACTCACTTTCATCATAATTAGCCAAGACATACACGAAGACAGCAAATTGTTCAAACATCTGTTAAATCGTATGTCATTGTCTTTAATACTGAAGTTGTTGTTTTTTTTCTTGTTTTTTTTTGGTTAAACATCTTGTCATTTTGTTTAACAAAAAAAAAGCCAAACAAAACTGTTTTTACTGTGGGAATTTTTCTAATTTTTTTACTTTTTCTAAATCAAATTCGCACAAAAGCTTTCAAAAATACAAAAAAAAAAAAAAAATTATCTGCCACAGCATTTTAAGTGCTGTTTTTGCATATTTTTTTCTTCATCCACTGATTTGCTTGAAAGTGATTTGTGTGTGAGCATTTTTCTTCTTTTTGTTGGTCTATTTGTATATTTAGTTTGTCTTTCTTTAAGCTTTTGGATTCTGTGCTTCGGCTACCAATTCATGAACCTTTTCTAGGTCGCTTCACGTGTATTGCGGCTGTTTATTCTTTTGTTATCGTATTGTGGGTGATTTTTGTGAACATTTTTTTGGTACAAAAGTTTGGAAAGTTATGCTGAAAACGCTTTAAAACTTCAAAGAAATTGCGGTCAAACATTCACTTGAAGATATTGGATTGGTTAGGAATTGTGGCTATGAATAGGATTTGTGCCAACCTACTGGTCGGAGGTGTTGGTGGTGGAATATTTTCGAAATCGGTTGGAATAGCCCAGTCAACAGACAACTGCAGTGTCTTTCAGGCTGCGGCCAAAATTATTGAAGATTGAAACATCTCCAAGCAGAACATCCCATACTATCCAATAGCCAAGCGGCTATTGGGGCTATTGGATGGTATAGTGCTTGTCGCAGATATATCATCGAGATAGCGGAATGATATGATGTCATATCAAATGGGTACCGAGACACAGTGGTATATCGGGTAAGTGCAGAGCTGATGAACTTGCTAGGCGGCGCACAACCGTCGAACTCTCAGAGGAATTATCGACTTTGGGCATCCCTATAAAAAATTACAGACTCATAATTGATAATGAGATCGTCAATCCCCTCAACGACAGATGAGCGGCTCGAACACGGGTAGAACGGCACATAAAATCTCCGCCAAAGCTGGATGAAGGGCGCACAAAAAGTCTGCTTAAACTCCAGTGTGGTTGTCGGGGTCATCACGGGGCATTGCATTATGAGTACGCATGCGAGGCGCATTGGTCTTGAACACCTTGCTAACGACTTGTGCAAAAGCTGCAGAGATAAGGAAGGAGAGGACACAGTCCTTCCCCTGCTGGGTACATGCCCGGCCATTTGCCAGAGAGAAGAAAGAAGTACTTGGTGCTTACTGCATGGATAATCTAGAGGAACTCTCAAGGACTGATATTTGCAGGCTAAATCGCTTCATCAAGAGCTCCGAGTGGTTTCGAGACTAGGAGATAACGAAGAAATGTGGTAACACAATGGACCGCATTGAGGCCTAAGTGTGTCCCTCCAATTCACTTGGATGTGCAGCCACCTTTACATACCTACCTACCTACCTACTGATCGGTCTCTTGAACTTTTTAACAACCTTTACCTTCATGCCTACATATTCGGCATTTTCTGCACACTATGGAAATCGCATTCTGTGGATAATGGAAAAGGGAAGTAAATGCTACTTTTTCTTATTGGTGGCGTGATTATTCCTCTCTGATTGAAGTTAAGGCCTAAATTGCAGTCACAATGATACGTTGTCTAGCAGGTAGTAGGTTGGGTTATTGGCTATCCCAGATCACTTCAACTGAACGAAATATGAATCAAGATATTTCTTCGGCAACTTCTTCTCTCTGAGGTTAAAAAATAAAAATGCCATGAAAAGTTTCTCAAAAAATCTATCGTTTAGAGTCTACTTTAAACTGAAGGGACCCGCATATATGCTTAGAATTAAGACGTATACCCTATGTGCTGTGAGAAACTAGGTGGTAATCTTGACTAAAGAGTTGTAATGAGCAAGTGTGTTATTATATATGATGTGCATTCATTACAGAAATATGAGAACACACATCATAATCCCGGATGACATGTGACCTCAGCCAGAAGTCGTCAACTGTCACATCGAGCTAATAACAATCGATTTATTGCAGCAACGAAATCCAAGAAATTCTTTTGTCAACTGATCACCAAGATCATGGGATCATGTCCCGAAATTTTATGCTTTACAAAAGAAGAATTGGGCTGGGGAATTCAATGAACGGAGTAATGGCCTGTCATCACAGTCATGATGGCCATTTGTTTGATTTGTCATACGGAGCATGTCTCCTTTTCAATCCAATAAAAGGATCAATGACTATCAAATTATCAATTTTCAATTGAAAAAAAATGTATTCTTAATGAGGAATCCCATACAATGTTAAGTCCTCCTGGGTTACAAACAGTTTGCTGGTGAATTTTCTGACTAGTCAACACGAATCTTTAACTTTTCTTTACTCTCTTGTAAGCTGTTCTTTGAAGTTAGCCTCTGTTCATGTAGACAACAATAGATTTCTCTGGATTAAATGAATGAATCTCCTCCTAATTAACTTCTCCAATGGCTTTATACGAGATCTTAATTGGAGAACATTGTCTAGCAGACAATTGTCTAGTGTCTGTCTAAAGTTTCTGTGTTGGGCAGGAAAAACATGACTTTTAACAAGACCTAGAGAGACGACAATTTTCAAATTCATAATCGTTTATAATTTTACGACCATTTCAGATGATGACTCGTTAACTAAAAAAAAAAAAACTAAAACGGTAGAATTAAAGCTTTTTTTCTGTCTTTTTTTATTGTTTTATTTTATGTTTAAGAATGTTTTGTTTTATGAATTTACAGTGCGGGATAAAAAATAATGCCTGATTTATGAAATTGCTTTTAGTTCGAGATGTCTGTACCGAGAGTTTGAACCCTAACCTCACATCTAAAGACAGATAATACGTGTGTTATCCTCATCCCGATCGTTTAATTGACTTTCTAGACTCTGTGTTATTAGTTTAACGTACTGAAATGCTGTCGAGTGCAATGCTGGACAGCAGTGGAATGTTTGCCGTTTTGTCAAGTTTTACTTGCCAGCTGGCATATTTACTTTACAAAATCACTTAAGCGTTTAAGTGGAATACCACTTTTGTCGGATACTGTATGGTTTTTGGACACTCCACAATTGGTAGATGGAAGATAATATGAACGCTTCTCATTTCAAATTATGTTTGTAAGCATATAAGTGTAGGCATGTGTGCATGGATGTTTGTTGGTGCTACAAATTAACAGCGAATGTTTTCTTGTCGGTTTATTGTGATTTTAACGAGCGTTTTATGAAGTCAAAAGATACTTCTACCCGGATCCATATTATTATGAGACAAAAGTGCAAAACTATGAATTTCATTTCATTTTGTTTTTTTTTTTTCTTTTCTTTTCTTTTCTTTCTGGATTTTTATGGCAGTCGCTTCATTAGAAAAAGCATTTGTATCTGCTGGAATGGGTTTTTTGTTCTTCCCATTTTGTTTTCTTTCGAAATTGAATAGGTTTTCGAGTGTAAAAGAAAAGTAATTGTCGCCTTTTGTTTTTGTTTTTTTATTTCATTTGTTTTCGTATTTTTTTTTTTGTTTTTAATTAGTTTTTATGGCCATAAAAATATTTGTTTTTTTCTTCTCCTTGCCTTTATTGTTGTTATTTTAAGCGCGTATTTTAATTTAAAATCTCTAAGAAAAGATTGATCATTTCTAATTAGTTAATGTGTTAAATATCTTATGGCTTATGAATGAAAAAAGATTTCGATTTCTTTAAAAGATTATTTCAAATTAAATAAAAGAGGGGGGAACAAACACGCACATAATTGGTTCATTGGTCGTGAGTCATTTGAGTATAGAAAGACTTGGTCGTTTGAATATTTCTCGTTACAGCTTATGCTTGTCGTTTGATAAGATATTTTAAGTTCTTAGTTGTACGGCTTTATAGTCGCCGTAGTCTAGTGGGGTGAGTAGCCTGTTGGCTTATTAGACGTGAAACTACGGTACAAGCCCCGGGTCCGATATCTCTAACAAAACTAAAACAGAAAAAAATTTCTTCGGCGACTACCTCGTAGCAGATTTCTGGCAAAAACTAAAATAAAATTGCCATGAAAAGTCTCTCAAAAAAATCTGTCTTTCAAAGTCGACCTTAAAACTGTAGGTCCCGCCACTCATGTCTGAAATTAACACATGCAACATAGGTGGTAAGAGAAGTTAGATCGCAGTCCTGACTAAAGGGTTGTGGTAAGCAATTATGTATGTATGTATGTATGTATGTATGTATGTATGCATGTATGCATATATTCGTGTATGTATGTATGTATGTATGTATGTATGTATGTATGTATGTATGTATGTATGTATGTATGTATGTATGTATGTACTATGTATGTATGATATGTATGTATGTTATGTAATGCATATATGTATGTATGTATGTATGTACGTTTTTTGTCTTCAGCCGAAGGTGAGAATCTTCGAAAGACACTTTTGTTCCAACAAAAGGCTGCACGATTCACCATCACTGGTGCCTACGTACTAAACCCAACCCCTACACACTTCAACCACTCTTCCCCCGCGGGACTGCAATAAGGTATTATTTCGCGGAGGGCTAGTTAGCTTTAAAGCTTTGTCCTACTAATTTAAATTTTGCCTTCGTTCCTTCAACCTTCAGACTTCCAGCATAACTTTATCCATTCTTTGGCTGTATTGTCTCCATAGAATCCTAGAATTCATCACCTCTTCCATTAGCCGGTTTGGTACAAAACTCATGTTACCGGGCCATCTAAATCTGGGGCAGCGTGTTAGAATATGCTCTGCATCTTCCTCCTCATCTACACAGTTTGGGCAAATAGGGGAAGTATCGTGTTCAAATCTGTGCAGGTACTTCCTGAAGCATCCATGACCAGTTAGGAACTGGGTCACGTAAAAGTTCAGCTGGCAATGATTGTTCTCCATCCAAGGGGTTATATCAGGGACAAGGCGAAATGTCCATCTTCCGCTCGAGACGGCGAAAGTATATCCGCTTCATCTCATTTGCCAATATGTTTATCGGTATTGTCTTTGCCAATACCATTACCGCTTCATCAGACACTGGTCTGAAGCCACTTATCTGCCTAATCGCGCTTAGACGCTACACCGAGGCCAGTTTTATCCTTGTCGTCCCCACGAAGAGTGCCTCCTAACATATTGTACTGTATGTATGTATGTATGTATGTATGTATGTATGTATGTATGTATGTATGTATGTGTGTATGTATGTTATGTATGTGTAAGTTTACCGATTTACTAAAGAACTTCTTTGCCTATCTGAGACTAAATTTGATGAAGAAAAATTGCTTTCAAATATTTGATAATTATTTCTGATACGAACAGTCAGTGGGGTACCGACTTTGACTGACATCGATGGGAAAAACTAGCTTTTATGATTGCGATCTTCAGAGCTTTGTTTCGTTTGACTTCCAGTTCTGAAACTTTGTGATTACCAACGCAAAGGCGCAAACTCTTGGCCTTTTTTCCAAAAATTTAAGGAAGAAGTCGCTTTTTAAAGTCTCTATAGTCTAGTAGGTATTAGACGTGTGGGTACGGTTCAAAACCCCAGGTCAGACATCACGATCGAAAAGCAGCAGATTTCTAACAAAAAGTATTTCAAAAAAAATCTGTCGTTCGAAGTCGACTTTAAACTGTATGGCACGCCCCTTATGAATAAAATTAATACCCTCAATGTAAGTAGTGTGAGGAGCTAGGTCGTAATCCCGACTAAAGGGTTGTAATGACCAATTATGTGAGTACCTTCGTTTCAGCAGCCTTCTGATAAAAATTCCGTGAGTAAATAAAATTGCCATGAAATGTTTGTCAAATATCTGTCGTTCTGAGTCGACTTTAGACTGTTGATCCCGTCACTTATGGCTAATGTTCGCACACACAACATAGGTGATGTAAAAAACTGGGTTGTAATCCTGACTAAATTGTTGTAGTAATCAATTAAGTAAGTAAGTAAGAGAAATTTATGCTGATTAGCCGATAAGAACATTACGTCTGTTTGATTCTCGTAGTTTTAAGTTCTTGGGGCGTTGTTTATTGGCTTCCATGACTAACCACTCCTTTAAGTCCTATCTCCGTGCGTCCCTTGAGTCAAATGCTTCCAATTTTACAGAGAATTCATCATCTTCGTTTTTAAAACTGAACATTTCACTTGTAATTGGAATTACTTTTAAAATCTGTAAAGTTTTCCTGTTAAAAACAACACTAATAACCCCTCTTTAACAGCCATTTCATCAACCAAAAATCCTCTTATAATTCATTACCAATTTGCTTAAATCCACAGCACACACACACAAACAATGGAATCATCATCATCAAAACAGCCCCCATAAACCGGATATACGGTTAAATAAGATCATCAGCAGCATTACACAATAACAGTCGCATTTAATCTGTACGACCCCTGTTTGAGTATATGTATTGTCACCATTTTGTCAAATATCCTGAATTCATTTAACGCAACTCTTGTTTCTCGAAAACCATTTAAAATATTTCCTTAATAATGCGACCCAAAAAAAAAGATAAACTTCTTCGCAACTCTTGCGTATGATGTGATAAAAACCGTACGGCAGGAAGAAATTCTTACAAATCTACAACACCATGTACATACAGAGGAATATGTTGTACTAACAACAACGGCAGCCAATACGCTGGTAACTTGATTATGTATGTACGTTATACAATGATGAATAAAAAAAAAACCAAAAAAATGTGAACAAATGAGCATTTTTGGTATGGAACTTGAATGGTGCGCCATACAATCAATGTGTGGTGCGTTAAGAAGCCGAAAAAGCAAAAGCCGAAGCCGAAGTCAAAGTCAAAGTAAAAGCAAAAGAAGTGAATTTGATTAATGCAAAACTGTCACTGATATGTCACATGCATGTCAAACAGTGACATTTGACATTTTACCAGCACAGCACACAGCACACAGCACAATCGGTTGAACGCATCGCATTGCTCTGTTGTGTAGTAGTATTGTACCCCGTAACACTTTTCTTAATTCAATAATTTTACATTAAATACGAGTGTACAATACAATACAAAGTATATTCTATGAATAATGTCATTGCCTTTCATTTACACTTACTCTATAGCTTTCACTCTCTCTCTCTCTCCCTCTCTCTCTGTCGTTCATACGCTTGGTTGACTTTTGTGTGTACCGCTTTTGTAAAGTGTTACCATTACAATATGTATCGTATCGTATCGTATTGTAACGCATTGTATCGCATCGTATCGAATATTTTATTAAAGGGAGACCCAAGAATTTTTGCAGCCTTTTCTTTCATTTATAATCCGTTAATTGTACAACAAAAATTTTCATTTTGTTTATTTAAAATGAACAGAAAAAGTAGGATTTTTCTTCTCTCTTCTCCATTCATTTCATTCATTTAAAATAATTGTCAAAGATATGCTCACATAAATGGCGTATTGATTCCTATTAATATTGGTTGAGAGCAAATGTAATTTCCAATTTCACATAAGCAAACTGAAGATTCTTGTGTTTGGAATTCAATCGTCATTTTTAAGTACTAAGCGGCAATATGCTTAACGCGAAAAATTGCGGAACTAATCCTTAAGGCTCTACAAACCTTCGAAGAAATCACTCTCAATTGGGTATGGTGTTGCACCACAAAAACCCAAAACAAGCCTCTTAAAAAATGTATGATCCAATTTCGTTTAAGGAATACTTTTTCTAAAGTCTACGAAGTCTAGTTGGTAGTATGTTAGCTTACTAGCCATGAGCCCTCGGTTCAAACTCCAGATCAGTCATCTCCAACAAAACGAAAATCTGGAAAAATATTTCCTTGGCGACTTCCTCTCAGCAGATTTCTGTCAAAAACTCCAAGACTAAATAAAGTCACCGTGAAAAGTTTCCCAAAAATTGTCATTTTTAATTGACTTGAAACTGTATGTCCTGCCACTCATGTATAAAATGAATATTCACAATATAAGTCGTGTGAAAAGCTAGGTTATAGCTAGAAGCTAACCACCAACTGAATGCAATTTTACGCTCTTTTTAATGAACATTATTGATATTCGTGTCCTATGTGTGTAAAAAGCCGAAGATGTTGAGCCCCCGGTGGCTATTGGTGCCGATGTCTGCTGATCACTGCGTACTGGACTAGCAGAAGTTGAAGAAGTATGTACAGGACACAGACTTCCTATTTACAACCTAATTTGTATCACTTGTATGGTACAACGCACAATACTTCGGCGTAATATCTGAAGTGTAAGCCGATTAGCACAAAATCTTAAACCACTATGGTTGATCTTCTTCCTTTCAATGTACCTAGTTATACTAGGAAGGCATGTGTCAAAACATCTCCTCTGCCTTCTTGTTAGTCTTTTGCTTCTTATTTTGTAGGAGGTTCTTTAGCGATAGAGTTTCCCTATGCTGTTGCCTAGAATCAATGGCCCTGTGATAATTTATTAGGGGTGGTTGTATTGACTATATAAGGTGAGGAACTTTGCTTATTACGTCCTACTTTTTCCTAAGAGGTATCGGTACCTGACATTTCTAAGACGTTTATTGTTCGAATTTGCCTCTCTGGGATTGCAAGAACTTCATAGATAGAACTATTTTTACTTAATTGGTCATCACAATTCTTTAGTCAGGTTTACAACCTAGGTCTCATACCACTTGTGTTGTGTGTATTAATTTTATCCATGAATGGCGGGGAGAAGTCCTAAAATTTTTTAAATTACCATGTTAAAAGGTTTGCACTTCTTTATGATTCGTACAAAAAGACTTGGTTTCTAGTCAGATGCTCTGGCCTCTACAGTTTGTCACCTTTTGTCCGATAGCTTAGTTGAAAATTATCTGAATTTTTGATGACATTCAAGAGCAATGTAGCCCAGCATACACGTAAGTCTAGGATGATTTGTAATGTAAAATTTTTTAAAACCAATTACTCCAGTTTCGGAGAAATATTCGGTAGCCATTCAGCGTGTTTTAGAGTTCAGGTTAACCGTGCGTTAAAAGCAAAAGTGTAGACCAAATCGGTGTAGATAATTGGCTTTATGCTATGACACCAGCAGATCATACCCTTAGGATAATAAGAGATCGTCTGTACTGGACCTGACTAGTAAGCATGTAATTAGTTACTG
Organism: Sarcophaga bullata; assembly: GCA_005959815.1. Lineage (NCBI taxonomy): Eukaryota > Metazoa > Arthropoda > Insecta > Diptera > Sarcophagidae > Sarcophaga > Sarcophaga bullata. The sequence goes on from QOCX01000752.1 coordinate 26,199, forward strand.
CAACCGTTTGGTCAGGATACGACATAGTATCTCACACCACTTATATTGTGTGCGTTAATTTTATTCACGAGTGGCGGGACCTACCGTTTAAAGTCAACTTTGAATGGCAGATTTTTAAGAAGCTTTTCATGACAATTTTTATTAACGCTCAGAGTTTATGCCAAGAAATCTGCTGAAGAGAAGTCGCCGAACAAATATTTTTTTCATATTTTTCGTTTTGATGTTTGACCTGAGGGTTTGAGTCGTAGCCTCATGTCAATAATCCAACAGACTTTTGTGATAATGGACACACATTTTACACTGACTACTAATTATTGTGATATAACGATAAACTCTCCTAAAACTGAGATAAACATTCTTAGCGTTTACAGTCAAAGCAGTTTATTGCTCATGACAATAGCAAGCCTTAAACCACCCTATTTACGAATATTTTAAATCTTCGATTGTGTTTTATGGAGCCTCTTTGATCAATTTTTAACAGAGAATACAATACAATACAAAGTCCAGTAGTCTAAAAACTTAAGAAAAATATTAAAGTTTTCTTACGTTACCCAGAGTAGCCCAAACGCACTAATGCCATGCCATGGAGTATATATTACTGAAGCCATCTTTTGATATTACTTAAGCCATTCTACATAAGAAATTACCTTGCCCCTGGTTTTTTGTTTCTTGTTATAACAGTTCTTGTATTTCAAAGTGTGTTAATGTGTTTGTAGTATTTGACTTTCCTGCCTACTTTAACCTCACTTTTTTGAGTTTTTTTTTTAGCACTCACTATTGAAGGCTGGTATAAGTGGTTAAAATGAAGGTCCTGCTGCTGCCATTTGCAAAAGAAAAAAAAAAGAGGAAATCGTTTTTAACAATAATCCTGATTTTTACAAGTGCCAGTGCTTTATTTGTTTATCTTCAGCATATTTTTTGTATGTTAATGGCTGGCATTTTTTAATATAAAAATTGTTTTCTACTCTTCCTTGTACTATGAAAATGGAAATGAAAATGAAAATGAAAATGAAAAAAATGAGAAAAATGTTGCCTTTTTTTGCCCATTTCTTGTGAAAACTTTAGTGTTCATATGTTGACATTTGACAATGACGACATTTGTGCATGAAATATTCAAACCAATTTGACTGTGAATTAATGTTGATTTCATGTACAATGCGAGATTGCTTCATTCCTTCTTCAATTTCCTATGGTATGCTGTATACGAATACAAACAACATCTTGTAGGTTTTTGACGTTACGCTTTCCATTCACATAAAAAGCGTTCTTTTGCTATAGCATTACAAAAGTAATGTTTAGAGTTCCTTTAGCCCCATACCAGTCAAGCGCTGCTGTTGTTGCTGGTATTTTTTATTTATTTTTTTATCGTAAATTTTTTTCTCTTTTTTTTCTGTTCTGTTGATTGTTGATGTGATGTGGGAAATGTCACTTTTTGACAGTTACTAGCTTCTGCAATGGCAATACAAGTGTATTTTTATAAATTTTTAATTTGTTTGTTTTAGCATTTCATTTCATTTTCATTTCATTGTTCTTCTGTGTTTTCTTTCTTCATTCCATTCCATGGAATTTTTTTTCTTCTTCTTCTTTTGTGTTTTCTTTAAGCACACAATGATGTTGATTATCATCATAAATATTTTAGTTTAAACAACAACAACAACAACTACAAAAAACGAATGACAACAACAAAAAATAAGAAAAATAATGAAAAAAAAAAATTTGTTGTAAGTGCAAGAGGCTTTTGTTTACATTACATTTATTATTGTTGTTGCTGCTGTCATGTGCACTACAAAACACTAAACATTCCCTTGGTTATAGAAAAAAATGCCTTGCAAAGCTCCTTAAGGGTGCTGAGTTAATATTTGAACTCATTAGGTTATAGGAATAAATCAAGCGGCGTGCCTCTCCTATGAAAATTGACTCAGAATTGAGTGGAGTATTCTATTTGTGATTGTGATCAGATTATCTCTTGACGTAAGAGCAAGAAATCTCCATAATATCTGATTAAATGATTAGGGGGAAATGTTCTAGGTTACAGTTTGGTTCGAAGAAATTCTGATTTAATTGCCCAATACGTAAAAAAGTTCATTCCTTAATAAAGATGTATGTGGATACAGCTGATCTATTTGTATTCACAATGGCCTTTGCTATCAAACAGTTGCACGATTAACTTTAATCTAGTTAGCGGACAGCTTGCGTTCACACGGTGGCCCATTATGTCTTGTGTTATGTGTGAGATAAATTCTCACTTGTCATATATCCGTGGTGGTGGCTTGATCACTCCAAGTTCCGGATAAAACTAGACGGTTCCCTTAATCATCCATGCTCAGATCTTCAAAATTTCCGTCACCCCCGTTCCGTATCTGTTTCGAAGCGCAGATCACTCGTATGAAAAGTGTTGTAGCGATTCCGTTTCCTCCACACCATGGCGCTCTGCAGTAATCCTGGTGTGGCAGAACAAGATTGTCATCGAAATTGCCAATAGCAGTCTTTGAAATTCGGCAACCAAGGTATGTTAATTAATTTTATGCTTCGAATCAGTATTTGCTGCACAATATGTATTCATAACGACAACTCGAACATCCCAGTCAACCAGCCGAACCAACGCAACAAATGATTGCGGTAAGGTAATGCTCCTGTATTTGAGAATCTGCTATGAACTCGGTAAGATCGAGCCAGACAGACTGCGAGAAGACTGCATACACTGAACCGTTATCCGCTGTAATGCCTTTATCATTTCCGCCAAAAATTTTTTCACTCGCGAAGTAAACTCTATTAGGACATGCTCTACCCCAGAATACAGACAACGAATAGAACTCTTTTGCTAATGGATCTTAAAAAAAAAGAGCAATTCTTGTGCGGCGGAATCTCAGTGTTGCCAGATAGATAAAATACGACAATCAGCTAACAATATCCATTAAATTGG
>QOCX01000752.1:29440-52679 GCA_005959815.1 Sarcophaga bullata
GTAAATCTACTCGTTCCGTTTGCATACCGATTTTCCACGATTCTTGAAATAGAACTCAACCTGCTCTATGCCATCCTGTGTAAAATCTGCAGGTTTTCTTCATAAAGACTGCCATAGTTCAGTAAATAAATGTGCAGTAGGTAACACATTGCACATCCGTTGTCTGTTTTATATCGAAAATCTAACGTCTAGTGGCTAGGACCATAATAACCGATCAACTATCAAAAATAATAATACCAGCCGTTTACGCCTGCAAAATCGAAACAAAAACCCAAAATTTGCCTAAAATCCTAGGTTTTTGTGTAATGCACCCAAAGTAGCATTAAATCTAGTGACCGCTTTTAATTTCATAAACTTTTTAAGATCATGTTTGCTTTTAAGCAAAAAAAAAATTTTAATTTTTTTTAAAATAAAAATTTTTTTTTATTAATTATGACACATGGTTGCCACATTTTCATTTAAAATAACAATTGATGTTGTTACTCCAGAACTAAAGAATCTCTTTCGCTTGACGCGATCAAAGTTCAATTTCTATGCGAACTGGTGACGAAAACATAGGCCTAGGGCAAGCAAGTAGCATATTACATGGTAAATTAGCATAGTTTTCATAGTTGTTTTTGCAGCTATAAGCTTTTTTAGAAAGCAATCACGCTCCAATAGTAGAGGTCGTATGATATTAATTCCCTTTAAATACCATCCTTATAAGTTATACGGTTGAACGCCTCTATTCGATTAAAAAATAGAAGGAAAAATAGAAATTTCTGATAATAAACAAATAAAAATCTAATAATTTGATTCTTTTTTCCCTTTTTTTCCTTTTTTTTTTTTGTTTTACTTTGTCTTGAAATATTTATTTACGGTAAAACAAATAAAAGAAATTCAATTCTTTTAATGGCTGGCGCCAAAGTTTTGAAAAATTATTTCCTGAATTTTATTTCACTTTTTTTTTTTTTTAACACACACAAATTTATATTGTGTGTATAATGCACATACAACAACAACAATAATTATAGAAATAAATTAAAACAACTACAAAAAAAAAACGAAATAAAATATTTTTTTTCTTTTTTTTTTATAAAATTATTGCCAACATTGCGTTTTTTTTTTTTTTTTTTTTTTTTTTTTAAATTTATTTTAAAGGCATGAATGAATGGTTGCCACATATTTAATACATTAATGAAATACAACAACACAATAATATAGAAATAAATTAAAACAACTACAAAAAAAAAACGAAATAAAATATTTTTTCTTCTTTTTTTTTATAAAATTATTGCCAACATTGGCGTTTTTTTTTTTTTTTTTTTTTTTTAATTTATTTTTAAAGGCAATGAATGAATGTGTGCCACATATTTTATAACAATCAAATCAAATACAATAACACAAAAACACACAAACAAATGATTTAGTATGTGTTACACTATCGGACACAAATTGAATGTTCGGGAGGTCTGAAAACACAGCAATCGAGTATAATTTTTTTCTTTAGTTGTTGTTGTTGCTGTAGAGCGAAGTGTGGCTAAAGGAAGATTTATGGGAGTATTGAATGTCTTAATTTTCATTACGTGTAAATAAATTTTATAAATATTTCAGGGGGGGGAATTATGGTTTTAAAACATTTGTTAATCTGTTGTTGTTGTTACATTTTTCAACAACCTTGTTTCCGGAAATTTATTGTGAGAGAAAATAAAAGAGAGCCTTTTTTTGTGCTCATACTCATATTACAAAACTTCTAAATTGAAAACTAATTAGGGCATTAGAATTAGGGAATTTAGGGGTTTTGGGTATCCAAAAAGACTACCTTTTTTATGGATGATTGACTCTCAGGAAAGGGCCACTACTCAAACAGTGCTTTGTATAAGAGCTAGGAAAATATGTTGCGGGAGGAAGCAGTGTAACTAGGCAACAGATTTTCATCTTTTTTTGATTGTAAGTTGCGGAATAGGCTTGCTGGCAGGATAAGCTACTCAAGACATGAAATATTGAACTAAAAATCAATATTTTTGCAATGCATTGTGAAAACTACTGGCAAATATAATGAAAATGGATGCGCTGTACCAGAAAGACGAGTAATATTGATTTATTGCGAGCAAGTCTTCTTATTACTGGGTTCGTATATGTACTCTAGCACTACAAATAATTTCTCTGTACATGATCGCAAGCCAACGATCATAATAATTTTTCATTACAACCCTTCAGTTAGGTTTACAATCTAGTTCCTCACATCACTTAAGTTGTGTAGCGGAACCTACAGTTTAATGACTACTCCGAACGACAAATATTTTGATAAGCTTTCATGGCAATTTTAATTCACTCTCAGAGGTTTTACCAGTAGAAATATTAGAAAATATTTTTTTTTTTGGGTTTCATTTTGTTGGAGGTGTCTGATCTAAAGTTTGAACCATTGCCTCACGTCTAATAAGCCAGCTCACTACATAATGCCTACAAATCTAAGATTATGAGAAAGCAGCCTGTAAATGCCAACTCAGCAAGTTTAAATTAGCAATTGCTAGAGGAAGTACAAACATTTTGAATACTTACTTCCAACATCGTGAAAATTGTCGACTTTAAACTGTAGGTCCCGCCACTCATGTATAAAATTAGCACTCACAATATAAGTGAAGTGAGTAGCTAGGTTGTAATCCTTACTACAGAATTGTAATAATCTTTAAAGTATGTAAGTATGTAATGGAAGAGTTAGTCTTATCCCTGTAAAATATATTTGAAATGCCTAGATACACATACTTACTCTCAACTACCAGAGAGTACACTTAGAAATCATAACCAGAACGAGGCCCCTGAGACCATATTTAATTCACATATTTTGAATTGTGGCTTCTCCAACTTATTGTTTAGTTTCCGTATTCTTTTTTTAGGTTCAGTTTCATTAAACAAATATTTTCTAGTCAAGCAGAAAGATAGACTTACAGTCCTTTGTTGCCTATAAATAATCCTCTTGGGTTTTTGAAATTGGTTTAATAATGGCTTTCTATTATGCTTTATGCTATTTTCTCTGGCAGTAAGGGGGCTTATGGAAATGGTGCTAGGAACGCAATGGATCCATAATGATAAACTCTTTGTCTTTTGCAGCATTCGAATCAGTAATGCTTGGCTTGCAACCACCCACTTGGACCACTATAACAGCCCACATGCAACATGTTCGCTATTAGGCGGTTGAATTTAACCAATATGTCGGAAAGTTATTATGAACAAAAACCGAACAATACATACATACATACATACATGATTGGCCATTACAACCCTTCAGTCAAGATTACGACCTAACTCCTCACATCACTTATGTTGTGTGTGTTAATTTTATGCATGAGTGGCGGCACCTGCAGTTTAAAGTCGATTCCGAACGACAGATTTCTTGAGAAACTTTTCATGGCAGTTCTATTTTTTACTCTCAGAGTTTCTGCCAGAAATCTGCTGAGAGGAAGTCGCCGAAGTAATATTTTTTCATATTTCGTTTTTGATGCCTGACTGGGGATACGAACCTTGGCTTTTCGTTTGTGTGTCATTTGGAAGATTTGTTTGTGGAGAATACAGGGCAAAAACGAGTTTTTGAAGTTTCAAAGTCATCTGTAAAACTGACATAATCTCAAATGTAATGAGAGCCTGAACATGAGGGATGAGAACAGTTACTGCCAGACTCCGGCAGCAATAGCCTCCGGTGGCTGAACATCAACAATGTTCGTTAAAAAGAGCGTAAAATTGCTTGTCAGCTTCTAAAAAAGAAGGTTCATGTCGCTTTTTTTCAGCTTTCAATTATACACCCAAAAAACTATTACAGTAGGATTCACTATTTTCCAATGCGATTCACTAATACAATGAGAAAAGATCTCCATTTTTGGAGGATTATGTGTCAAGTTAAATACGCAGTCTTTAGGTATTTGGCATTGTAAATATTTTCTATATTTTCCACTACACGTACATACATATTATTCGGTTACACTTGAAAATGTTACTAACAATTTTCCTCTGGGTTATCAACATGTCTCTCACAAATGCACTCACATTTTTATCATGTTCTCTTTGTGCCGACGTCTGGTTATTTCACAAACACCAGTTACTTCCACGCCAATTGCTAACTATAAATATAGAAAGACGGGAAAGGGAAAGGGCCTTGCCAGTTTATGATTGCGATTAGCTACCTAAATAATCGATAATTTTAAAATTGTTTTTCTTAAATGATCTCAAATCAAATGTTTTAAACAAATGCGCTCTTTTATTAAATTATACGAAAATCCCTCAGTTTTTTTAAATTTTCTAAGGAATTCATAAGGAAAAATTGCTTTTTTTACGAATTTGGGGAGACGTTTGAATTATTTTCAAAAATCACATCCTGAATTGAATTTTTTTAGAATGGATGCTCTTAATAGTTCACTTTTTCAAAAACAATTGAAAGCACTCTAGAAAATTGTTACCAAAATTATCGATAAGCCGATAAATAAATCCCGATAAATATGACTGATAATTGCCGTTAATGCCAAGAGTCTTTAAACTAAACAGACGTTAAACAAACAAACAAAGACTTGGGCCAACAACAACTAATAATTGTCAAAAAAAAGTCAAACTCACGAGAGAAACTTATCGAAAAAAAAAAAATTGATGGAAAAAGGGATAAAAATGGAAATCAAAAATTCATAACACAACAGCTGAGTTGTTGATTATCATGGCCAAAGTAAAGAAAGAAAAAACCGGCACCAACAGAGGGCTACAATTGCTAACGATTATGATGATGACGACAATGATGATGAGCAAACCATGCAGATGATGAATTTCTAAAAATTTTTTTTTTTTTTGACAAATAAAATTAAAATTCCACCAAAAAAGAAAAAAATACGAAAAAGGCAACCACCAAAGATAAAAAAGAGAGAAAGGGGGAAACGCATAAAGGGATAAAATGTCATATTTGTTGCAATTTGTTTGTATGAATAACAAACAAAGGAAGGGATCGCTTCACTTTAGTTTTTTTTTTTTTCGTTTATGAATAACAACAACAATAACAAACTAACAATCGAAATGAAATAATCAAATAATACAACAACAACAACAACTACAAGAACAAATAAAAAGGACATCAACAAAGTGATGTGTGAATAAAGTCCTGTTTTTCACACACACACACACACGGACTGAATGACTGACTGACTTGTCTTTCTATTTACAAGAGACAGAGAAGCTGTCTGTCACTCTTTTTGGTCTGTCAGCAATTAACACGCTATTCATCAAGGGTTTGACTTTGACTTTTAGAATAACAAAAACAACAACAATACAAATTGTAGTAAGACATTGGCATACATTCGCACACATGATTGCTTTGATCCTTTCCATTCCATTACGAGTATAAGATGTGAATAGAAAGTATAACAATGGTTAACGTTCACACAAAAACCAGATTAGTTAAATGTAACCTTTTTTAAAGCCGATATTCATAATTTTCTTTTTTTTTTTGTATTGTTTTGGTTTTCCTTTTTCTCATTGAATACCACTCTTCAGAGTTTCTATTAGCCGCCATACAAATTATGTTTCCTTTTCATTCGAAAACTTTTAATATTTTGAGTTCAAATCATTTGGATTCAAACATTTTTTCTTTATCATTTTGAACTCTTAACAAAATGTCATGACTTCTATGGTGACAGCTGTCACTATTCATACACCATACCACGTAGTAGTTTTGTAAAAACTGCATTTGGTTTTTTAAAGCAATCATGCTCCATTAAGTCTTGGAATCGCATCCTTGTATCGCTTATTATTGGCATTAAGACGTTACGTGGAAATATATTCTTCCATTCTATAAAAAAAAACTCTAAAGTCTCAAGAAATTTCATTCCGATTGCTTAAATCTGGTTCTTTGAGTTGTTCTACAGAACAACGTTCTTAATATACAGCCCCCGTGCTGAACAATTTCTTCTATGCGATCGGTGGAATTTGCTTAGTAACGTTACTGCACTTACTCGTGGCGGCAAAGCTACCACTCCTACCTAATCTAACCCAACCTAACCTAACTTTCTTAATGAACGGCTCTGAGATACTCTCTCCTGGTGGTAGATTAGGTTAGGTTAACGGGTATCTTATAATTCGCAGGCAATATGGCTCATTATGTTACCCAGTGTGGTAAGTCTCTTTGGCATGATCTGGTAGTGATGGGTTTTAATCAACCCCAGCTCATGATAAAACCGGTCAGTTCCCTTAGCGGCACGTTCGATCAGTCACCCAAACACCGCTGACATTTATTCTGAAGTGCAAGGCACTCCCATAAGAGGTATTGTACCGATTCTGTGGCATCCACATCACAGCCACTTTGGAGTCCGCAAGCAAAACTGCCCATTGTCTCGTTGGATTTCAAACAGTTCTCTTGTCAAACTCAAATAGTTCCCTGGTTCTCACGCTGCCCACTGCTAAACATAGTAGTTTTGAAATTCTTCAATCAGGTTTGATGGATCACCTACGGTTTTGTTGAATTCCATGCTGCTTTTTCAAAATTTGGAAAATATTCTTCAATAGAATCCGGCAAAAGATCTGAGAGTAAATAAAATTGCTCTTCATGCATAAAATTAACACACACAAACATAAGTTGTGTAAGAAGTTAGGCCGTAATCTTTGACTGAAGCTTTGTAATGGCCAATTATGTATGTATGTGTGTATGTATGTATGTATTCTTGTAGGGTCGCATATATCCCCTCTATCAGTTAATCCTCGTCGATCTCTTATCCCTTCCCTGCCAATTCGTCAGTCCGTTTGTTTTTCCCATGCCACAGTAGCCGGCAGCCTCCGTAGCAGTGGTTGTTGTGTTGACGTATGCAGTGTATAGAGTCCATGCAACGCCTGACTAGTGTTAAATCTCAGGTAAAATATTTAACGCACTTAATTAAGTTTGGACAGTATAGTTGCAATGTCATACGAATAGATAAATAACATAAAATCACTGTCTTCATATTCCTTTATCCTAAGCTTTCTTTCACTTCTACTCCTCAGACATCTACGATCTCTTCCGTGCAGCATGAAGAATGAAATTTTTTTTCAATCTTTTTAAAACTGAAAAAAAATTTTAAGGCTACTCAGGATTTTCCACATTTTACATGAGTTTAGTCCAGTTAAGAACCCATACAGAGATTACGTTAATAGATCAAAGGTGTTGGGCTCCAATTTGAAAAGTTTAAATTTAAAGATGCAATAAAACAAAAACGGTTTGAAATTTTGCAGAAGTTATTTCTTTGTTGTGAAGCACAATTGTTCCGATTAAAAATGAAAAATTATTTCAATTCATATGACTGCCACGGTTGGCCTGACAGTATCTTATTCCGTCTGTCCAATTTTCGTCCACTTCTTCGAGTGTATGGGTGTCGTATTTCGACAATGGCATTACGAATATGAGCCTTAAAATGCTTAATTTTGTCTGGTCTGTTGGCATAATAGTTTACTTCAACGACACCCCACAGAAAATAGTCCAACGGTATCAAATCGCAACTTCTTGGCAGCCAATTGACATCACCATTTCGGCTAATTAAGCGACCATCAAACCTTTGACGCAGTAAATCGATTGTGGCATGAGATGTGTGACAAGTTGCATTAAGCTGTTAAAACCCAACCAATCGTCTACATCAATACCATGAAGAGCGGACAAAAAAAAAAAAAAAAAAATAGGTTACCATGGTGCGATAGTCTCCATTTAAATAAGACCACGGATCACTCTCCACTGACCGTACTGGTTGCACTGTCCTCATTATCAATGAAATATGAACTAATGACGCCTTCGCTCCACCAGCTGCACCAAACACTCACTCGTAATGGGTGCATTGGCTTCTGTAAGACCACATGTGGGTTTTCTGAGCCCCAAATTCGGCAATTTTTCTTATTAACGTATCCACCCAGATGAAAATGAGTTTCATCTAAAAAAAGTGATTTTTTTTGGCAATCGACATCATCGTGCAGTTTCTCTGTGGCCCATCTAGCGCAGCGAAAATGAAGAAGCTTCAACCCTTGAACCAATTGAACTTTGTTGTCTTGTTTTCGTTTTTTTGTCTTGTAGTTTCTCTCTATTCCACAGTCGCCCGGACCGCGGAAGGGGGGGGGGAGGTTGTTGTGTTGCAGCTCCTGACGGTTGGTAAATTTAAGACAGAAATAGACTTGGTACTAGTCAAATAACATAAAGGTGCTGCCTTTTCTATGCTTTCTTTCCAATCAAATTTTCGAGCCTTACTTATGTCCAACTGGCCGTTACGCCAACTCTATGTTCGAAAGATGTGTGATGGTATAATGTAACCACTTTAAAGCAGTTATGAAGCAGTTGATAAACATGTTCGATGTGTGGTTTTCAAAAACTAAAAATTAAGCTGATCCATCAAGGAGTCCTTCAGACCCCTTAACTCCAGGGAGGATAATATCAACAGCAAAGATAATAGGAAACCATGGAGTAAAGTACGATAGTAGGGTTGAAGAAATTTGGCAAAAGACCGCTTTCTATCACCTCTATTAAGTGATAAAGGCCGCATAAAATAAGTTCAAGATGTTGCCAGACTATGGGCAACTAGATTTTGCGGGAATGTAAGTCTTGTGATTAAGATTTTGTTAGAGTAAGTGCATGTCAAAAATGATATTCATTGCTAGACAAACGTTTACGTTTGAGCAACATATTTAATGTCATAATAATTTTGCTGTATTGCTGCTATTTTTTTTTGCAAATGCTTTTGAAGATTTATTTTTTTCGAAATCCAAGCGTTAATTCATGAAACACACACACAGCCTCTGCAATATGCTATACATCATATAGATTTGTTGTCTACCTCTACCAATTAACAAATTCTTGTCAAATCATAAATTTTTCTATTTTTTCTAACCACACCTTCCTTCCAACCACATAGGCAATCCACCAATCCACCAGTCACTCACTCTTTTATGATAAATCACAAGAATATACAAGAAAAATCATATGAAATGTTGAAAATTGTAGAGACATCAGAAGAAAATTTCTCGCTGGCAATATAAAATATTGCCCAAGCAATTCATTATAAAATCATTTCAGTTTATAATCAAAAATCCCTCAAAAAAAAAAAAAAAAAAAAAACGGAGATCGAGTGACTACAAATCAACACCTTGTGGCATGATTCAACGCAATTTTTTCAAAACATAAACTGACAAAATGACGCCTTCTCTTTGACGTACTTTGTTTGAATATATGCCACTCAGCTGTGTAGCTAAATGTTGCACATACAAATGATGTTGCACTTTCATTTGAAAAGAGCAACAACACAACAGAACCGAATAGAACTGAACTGAACTGAACTGAACTGAAGTCATTGTAAAAAGATTTAAGAGCAGTCTAGAATAATTTCAAGTGATACACTTTCATGTATTGTAACGTAACGTAAACGTAACGTATCATATAAACGTTTTATTTATTCATTCCGTTTCGGTACCCCCCCCCCTTCTTTTTTTATTATGAATGATGCAGCAATATTTATGACAGATTCATACACAAATATGTTGTAAATTTAAACAACAACAACAATTTGATTTGTACTCATAATGTCTATAGACTTTTGTATAGCAGTGTAGTGTAGTGTAGTCATCTTGTGATTTTATTTGTCTACACGTTAATAAATCAAAATTGTTTATTAGCCTGGCACATTTATGAGTTTTTGATTTCTATTAAAAAACTATTCCTTTCAGATTTTTTTTACAACAGAATGTTCAATTTGTTCACCAAAAAGAACAAAAAAAAATATCACGATGAAATTAATTTTTTTAAGAGAGAAAAAAATTTAATATGACACACGCTCTGTTAGAATATATTTGACAGATGGCACGCGTGCGCAATGAAAATAATTTTTCAAATCGATTACAAGACAAACGAAAATAAATTTAATAAAGATGCCATCAATGACAAATGCACCGTGACATGGCAGCTTTATTAAAAAAAAAAACAATGAATTTAAAATTTATAGGAGAAAATGGCCTTTACCCGATGATTGAAGAGCATTTGTAGTCATTATCGCACGTACAATGACTTCCTCCCTGTTGAATTCTTATTTTAGACTGAAACTGTGAACAATTGCCACACTTTAAGAATACATTCATCCGCAAGTGGCTACCTTAGGCTACTTAATATATTGTTTTCCATCAGGAGAAGTCGCCATAGTTTACTTGGTAGTGTGTTGATTTATTAGGCGCCCCAGGTCAAACATCTCCAACAAAACAAATTATGAAAAAAAATATTTCTTCAGCTATTGGCTGTCAACAGAATTCTGGCAAGAACCCTAAAGCTGAATTTACCCATGGTTTCGGAACAAACATTTCGTTTTTTGGGAAATTGTTCTGAAACGATTCACCCACTTCGAACAATTGTTCTGGAAAAACAAGGCTACCATATGAAATATGCTTGTAAACGACGTGTAAGTTAGTTAGCTCAGTTCAAATTTGCTTATAAAATTAAAGTATCTGGCAGCACTGTTCATTTGTTTCTTAACAAAAATTAAAATTAAACCAATTCAAGCTCTCCTCCTCTCTTTTGTTCCTCTCTCTCTCTCTCTCTCTCTATCTCCCTCTCTCAAAAATAGAAACGTCAAACTTCATATGAAAAATGTTTGTTCCGAGACCATGAGTGAATCCAGCTTGAGAGCCATGAAATGTTTCTCAAAAATTTGTAGTTCGTAGTCGAATTTAAATCGTAGGTATCGCCACTCAACAACAAAATTAACGCACCCAACATAAGTGGTGTGAGAACCTAGCCCTCAAGCCTGTCTGAAGGGTTCTAATGACCAATATATGTGTACGTTCGTTCCCTCTGCCAACTTGTAATTACCTCCCGCTCCCGGTAGACTCGAATTCCTTGGTTTTCTTGCCAATAATGTATTGTACCATCATCAAACCTTTGACACTCAACGACGCGTGCATATTCCTTAGCGAAACCAAGAACCAAATTCTACTAACTCTCTTACTCCTACTTACCCATAAATGGGTAATTGCTTCAACTGCTTTTGCTAAGTCTTTATCTCTCGGTATAAAAGGTATAAATTTTCCGAGGGTTCTTCGATAATATTACGAACATATCGATTATTTTTTTTTTTTATCGAATTCTTCACCATTATATTTTGTCATGCGATATTACTTCGTACTGCGTCCAGCCTCCTAGCTGCTTATCGTCCTAAATTACTTAACATGCACAGTCTGTGTTGCTTAAAATTCGTGGTAGCATCGGGATAAATTTTAACCACTTGAGGACTATCGATAACTACATTTTGGTAACTAAGAATGTTAAACTGTGTTGATATTTCTGTGCAAGTCAAGTGCAATTTTGTTAAAAATTCAAGAAGTCAAGCAAAACTTCTCTGAAATGATTATATAGTGCCCGAGACAATATTATAATTGAATGGTTGGATAGGGCACGGGGGTTGGATAGGGCACGGGCACGCTTGGGGTCTGCTATAAGTATCTTTAGATTAAATGATGATTGTAGCGCCTATTGAATAGAAATTTTTCCCGTTTTGAAAACTCTTGAGAACGTAGATGGCACAGCCTCTTCAAATAATAATTTTTACTTGTCAGTCATGCTACTCTGACGTCAATTGGATTAGTATGGCTTACGTCACTACCAATTAGTGATTGTAAGAACTCCATAAAAGCATTTGGAACACATCGGATCTGCCGATACTGGGTTCCAGAACATAATGATATACCCGAAAACGAAAAGACGAACGCTCTCACTAAATTGGGTTTAAGTCCTGAAGTCGATTTGATGGTTTGTTCAATTCGCTGCCTGTACAGACTTAGCTTAAGACAGGTTGGGCAGAAATAGCAAAAGCATTGTGGGAATTGATTTGGATGTTGTTTGTCCAGATGTTTTTGGCCTTCTTTTACAGGCTATTATCGGGGTTAAGACTCTGATAGGGTCCGCACTGAATCACATTCGTACTATTTCAAGGTATGTTACGATGGAGGAGATTAGATTATCTCCCCTGCAGAAAGAAAGGGAGTTCTATTATGCTTTGAAGTTTTTGTCGTACTCTCGTGAGGCTTACAATAGGACTGTGTACCGACTGTCGTGTGCTTGTTCAGCATCGCGTTATCTCGTCCATACTTTGGGTTTTTGTCTTGGATCTTCCATTCACACTATTTTTCCAACCCTGACCCTTTATCCTTTTTTCTAAATTTTTTTTCTTCATCTTTTCCACATTTTCTTCTTCTTCTGAAGGAGGATCACTATGGGATAAATGATGTTTTCAGATGCACAAACCTGTCCAGCTACAGCTATTTGAAGTTTTGGATGTCCATACGCTTTTAAATTTGTGGGCATTCTTTCCTCAGATTCAGGCAAACTCATGTTTATTTTGTTTCCATCATTTTGATCTGGAAATTATTCAAATTTAATGCGTTAATCTTATGATTTCCCTGAAGCACTCACTCATCCGTATTTCCCCTCCCTTAAAAGTGTAACCAAACTTCTCATATCAGTTGGATGAATGACATTCACTCACCTACACTGCCATTAATAACGCAACGAAAGTCAGCGAGTACGTGCATATGTGTGCAAGTGTGTTTGTATGTTTGTGTGTTTAATATTTAAAATTTCATTCAAAATGTCAACAGTGTTGACATAAACATGACAAGAACTTGCACTTTTGGATTACAAGTGGATGAATATTGTGTCGCTGATACTCACTGGTACTGCCTGCTACTGGTGATACTTCGAAGCAAAAGCACAGAAGCAGAGAGACAAAGTGGAGGAAGTTTTTTTGTTTTCAATTTTTTTCTCTCAATTCTGTTGTTTTATTTGCATAAGTTTTGTATGTTGAACAAGGAATACAACAAAAAAAAAAAATTAAGGAAATAAAGGAAAATGAAAAAAACAAACATCAACAACAACAACAACAACTTCCTTGTAAATTGAAAAATGGCGTAAAATTTGTTTTTCCTCTTATGTTGTCTTCTTCTTTTAATTTTTTTTTTGTTTGTTTTTATTAAAACAAAAAGACATAAAAGTGACATTATATTGTAGATATTATTGGTGTTGTTGTTGTTGTTGTTGTTATTGTTGCTGTTTTTATTTACTTCAATGACAACGACAACAGCCATGTTGTATTGTATTTCTGTTGTTGTTCTTGTTGTTGTCGTTGCTTTAAATTCCATATTCTTGTAACAGATCAAATGTCAGAAAATCATGTCAACACATACATTCCCGACATATCAACGATATGGTTTGATGTTGTTGTTCATGCAGTTCATGCAGCATGAAGAATGAAGAAATTTTTTTTCAATCTTTTTAAAACTGAAATAAAATTTTAAGGCTTACTCAGGATTTTTCCAGATTTTACATCAGCTTAGTACAGTTCAGAACCCACTACGTGAATGGATCAAAAGTGATTATATACGGTGGGCCATTTAAAAGTTTAAATTCAAAGATACAATAAAACAAAAACGGTTTGAAAATTTCCGAAATTTATTTTTTTTTTTTGTGTGGAGTACAATGGTTCCGATTAGAAATGGAAAATTATTTCAATTCATATGGCTGCCATCGCTGGCCTCACAGTACCTCATTCGATTGCAGCAATTTTCGTGCACTTTTTCGAGTGTGTGGGTGTCGTATTTCGGCAATGGCATCACGAATATGGGCCTTAAAATGCTGAATTTTGTCTGGTCTGTTGGCATAATACTTTTCTTTCATGATGCTCCACAGAATTTAGTTCAACGGTGTTAAATCGCATCTTCTTTCCGGCCAATTAACATCACCATTTCGACTAATTAAGCGGCCATCAAACCTATGACGCAGTAAATCGATTGTGGCATGAGATGTGTGACAAGTTGCATCGTCCTGTTGAAATCCAACATCGTTCACATCCATACCTTGAAGAGCGGATATAAAAAAAATCGGTTGTGATGGTGCGATAGATGTCTCTACTGACCGTACTGGTTGCGACATCCTCATTTTCAAAGAAATATGGGCAAATCATGCCTGCGGTGCACAAGCCGCACCAAACAGTCACTCGTAATGTGTACATTGGCTTCTGTAAGACCACGTGTGGGTTTTCTAAACCCCAAATTCAGCAATTTTGCTTATTAATGTACCAACTAAGATGAATATGAGCTTCATCCGAAAAGATGATATTTTTTGGTACTTGACATCATCGTGCAGTTTCTCGTTGGCCCAAAACGAAAACGAAACGAAAGGTTATGCGGCTTCAACTCTTCAACCAATTGAATTTTGCTGTAAGGCATCATAATGAGATCTTTTCGAAAAATTCAATGTAAACTGATGCCTGAAATGTTCAATTATTGAGAACGATGACGTGTTAATGTTGATGGATTCTCATGGACACTGTCAGCCACAGCTGTACGAAAACGCTTACGTCTTGGCGTATCAACAATGAGACCAGTTTCATGAACTTTAGCACGATATGTAGCAATAAACTTGCGTGTTTCGGACAATGTTGGTCCTTCTTTGCAAGCAAATTTTGTACGACATTTTCGTGCAATTTCCGACCAATTGACTTTGTTTTGGAAATAAATTTCCAACAAATTCCAACGTTGCTCAAGCGTAAATCGATTCATTACTTTGCAGAGGATTTAATATACTGAATTTAGTGACAGAATTGAATGACATAAGTATTGCCAGATTCGAAATAACCGAATGGTTCAAATTTAAACCAATATATGGCCGACCCAATATAGTGGCCACATTTTTTTAAAAAAATTTTTCTATTGTAAGATTTGTGATATTTTTTGCGATTTAATTTCTTTAATAAATTTATTTTAATAGCCGTGTTGAATGTAATAAATTTTATTTCAACATTCTTAAGATTTCATTGCCAACATCGTTAATCTTGTGTGAAATATTTTCTTTTTCTTTTCAGCTCTGTGTGAGAGATGCGTGCCTTTAGGTATTGTGTTCTTTTAATTTGAACTTGAATTATTTGTTTTTTATTTTTATTTTAATTGCAAATTTTGTTTTTTAAATCTTTATTTTTTTGATAATTAAATGAAAACAATTCTCAAATAGTTTTGATCTTTTTAAAATGAAAAGATTTTAAATTAAAAGATACGAATGCTTAGGAGTTATTTGAATCACAAGTGATTGTATTCAGTCATTAACCGTTTCGACACACTTATCTGTGGTCAATAATATTTTCAGGCACTGTCTACGTCTTCTTTCTGCCTATCTTGCTGTGAAGAGAAGCAAAAGATAATGCTTGTGATATATGTGATGCGTGCTAATTTATCAATTATTTCAGATGTCTTGGGTGGATAATATTTCCCAGTGATATTATCATGATCTTGTGATGTTTATAAATTCATAAATCCTTATAAAAACCATATTATGTACATTAACTATAATGTACTGGATGGATCCATCTATCGGTTTATATTTGAACCATCGGTTATTTCGAATCTGGCATGTACAAGAGCTATTAAAACGATTTCTCTGGGGATTTAATAAAGTGGCATCGAAATATTGAAAAAATGCTTCTTTGTTTCAAAAAATTCTAATTCTATCGGTCTTATTGATAAGTCGCTGTAGTCTAGTAGGTAGTCTGTTGGCTTATTAGACGAAAGTCCAGGGTTCGAATCCCGTCAGACATCAAAAACGAAATATGTAAAAAATATTTCTTCGGCTGCTTCCTCTCAGCAGATTTCTGGCAAAAACTCTGAGAGTAAATAAAATTGCCACGAAAGGTTTCTCAAAAATCTGTCGTTCGGAGTCGACTTTATTAAACTGTAGGCCCCGCCACTCATGTTAAAATTAACATAGACGACATAAGTGGTGTGAGAAGCTAGGTCGTAATCCTGACTGAAGGGCTGTCATGGCCAATTATGTTATGTTATGTTCTAAAGGAAAGCCCAACCAAAGAGGCGCCGAATGTATATCATTGGTCCCAAGCAATAACAGCCTAAGACGACTTAACTCAGGTCGAGTTATGTATGGCTACCATATGCCCTACCAAACTTTACACGCTGTGTTAATGGCGCAGCTTCTTCAACTTATATCGGGTGGGCCATCTATCGATTTAGATTGAACCATCAGTTATTTCTTATCTGGCAATGCTTATGGCATTCTATTCTGTCACAAAACTCATTTATTATCTGCCACTATAAAGTTGGCATCGAAATATTGAAAAAATGCTTCTTTGTTTCAAAAAATTCTAATTCTATCGGTCTTATTGATAAGTCGCTGTAGTCTAGTAGGTAGTCTGTTGGCTTATTAGACGAAAGTCCAGGGTTCGAATCCCGGTCAGACATCAAAAACGAAATATGTAAAAAATATTTCTTCGGCTGCTTCCTCTCAGCAGATTTCTGGCAAAAACTCTGAGAGTAAATAAAATTGCCACGAAAGGTTTCTCAAAAATCTGTCGTTCGGAGTCGACTTTATTAAACTGTAGGCCCCCCACTCATGTATAAAATTAACATAGACGACATAAGTGGTGTGAGAAGCTAGGTCGTAATCCTGACTGAAGGGCTGTCATGGCCAATTATGTTATGTTATGTTCTAAAGGAAAGCCAACCAAAGAGGCGCCGAATGTATATCATTGGTCCCAAGCAATAACAGCCTAAGACGACTTAACTCAGGTCGAGTTATGTATGGCTACCATATGCCCCTACCAAACTTTACACGCTGTGTTAATGGCGCAGCTTCTTCAACTTATATCGGGTGGGCCATCTATCGATTTAGATTTGAACCATCAGTTATTTCTTATCTGGCAATGCTTATGGCATTCTATTCTGTCACAAAACTCAGTTTATTATCTCCACTGGACGTAATGAATCGTTTTATGCCTGAGCAACTTTGGGATTTATTGGCAATTTATTTCCAAAATAAAGGCAATTGGTCGGAAATTGCACCAAAATGTCATACAAAATTTGCTTGCACAGAAGGACCAACATTGTCCGAAACACGCAAGTTTATTGCTACATTTCTTGAAACTGGTTTCATTGCTAATGCGCCAAGCCGTGAGCATGTTCGTACAGTGCGTACAACCAAAAATGTCGAAGCTGTTGCTGAGAGTGTGTGTGTCAGATTCCATTAACATCAACTCGTCATCGTTCTCAAGAATTGAACATTTCACGCATCAGTTTACATCGAATTTTGCGACAAGATCTCGATATGATGCCTTACAACAAAGTTCAATTGGTTCAAGAGTTGAAGCCGCATAAACATTGGCTTCGTTTTCGCTTCGCTAGATAGGCCAACGAAAAACTGTACGACGATGTCGCTTTTGCCAAAAAAAAAAGCATCTTTTCGGATGAAGATCATTTTCATCTTAATGGGTACGTTAATAAGTAAAATTGCCATTTTTGGGGCTTAGAAAACCCACACACGTGGTCTTACAGAAGCCATTACACCCATGACCAGTGACTGTTTGATGCGGCTTGTGGGGCAAAGGCATCATTGGCCTATATTTACTGTAAAATAAGGACGAAGAAACCAGTACGGTCAATGGAGACACCTAACGCACCATAATAACCGATTGTTTTGCACCCCTCTCTTCATGGTATTGCTGTAAACGATGTTTGTTTTCAACAGAATGATGCAACTTGCCATACATCTCATGTCACAATCAATTTATTGCGTCAAACGTTTGATGGCCGCTTATTTATTAGTCGAAATGGGAATGTCAGTTGGCCGCCAAGGAGATGCGATTTGCTACCGTTGGACTCTATGTTCTGTGGGGCGCCGTTAAAGAAAAGAGTTATGCCGACAAACCATAGGCTATTAAGCGTGTGAAGGCAAACATTTGTTACGTCATTGTTAAGATACGACTTCATACACTCGAAAAAGAGCACAAAAATTAGTCCAATCGAATGATGTGCTGGGAGGCCACTCGCGGCAGCCATATGAATTCAAATAATATTCCATTTCTAATCGGAAAAATTGTATTTCACAACAAAAAAAAAACTAAATTTTGGGTAAATTTCAAACCGTTTTTGTTTGATTGCTGTTTTAAATTTAAACTTTTAAGTGGCCCACCCCTTATTAGCTATTACTTGAGTTCCTTCAAGCATTTTCTTGTTGGGTGTTCTTGTTTTCTTCCCTTTTGTTGTCTTTAGCTGGCTTTCAGTTACATTTCTCAAGTTAAGGCTAAACTGTACTCAGAAATCAAAGCTCCTAGCCTTTGGAAGACAGCTATCTAGACTAGCTTGTGTTTCTCATGCGAAGAAATGTATTCCAAACCAGGTGTCAATAGGAAAATTAATAATTTTTTGTTGTTGTAACAAAAACTAGATAGTCGCATAGAAAATATTTTTTTTTTCATTTAAAAAAAAGAACAAAATTTTTCTGAAAAAATCTCTTTCGCATAAATTTTATAATTGGCGTCAAACCAATCAGACTTGTTGCTTCAAATCGTATATTTTTATGTTAATTTTTTTTAACCTTTTTTTTTTTTGTTTAACATATTAATTTTTAAAATTCTTAATTAGTGATTGGTTTAGGTGACGTGCGTTATTATTGTGAACTGCTGTGTTTTAAAAAAATCGCCAGTAAATTTCATTTTAAAAAGATGATCGTATTCACTGATTAGAAATGTTCGAACATAAACTGCTTTGACATGTTTATTAAACAAATTCAATACGGTTTTCTTATTTTTCTTTTAAAAATATTTTAAGTTTTTGTTTAAAACAATACATAATTAAAAAATCTTTCATAGTAAATCATATTAACATCATATTAAAAAAATATGATTGGGAGAAACTATGAAATTAGAACAAATTTAATCTTCTATTTATTGTTGAAAATCAACTTCTATTTGTTATTACATACATACATACATACATATTAGGTTTATATACACCCTTTAGTCAAGATTAAGGCCTAGATTCTCATAATACTTATGTTGTGTGTGTTAATTCCATACATGAATAGCGGCAGCTACAGTTTAAAGCCGGCTTCGAACAACAGATTTTTGAGATATTTTTCATGGCAAGTTTTTTTTTTGCCCTGAGAGTTGTGTCCGAGTTTTTCTGGGATGCAATAACCGAAGAAATATTTTCTCATATTTTGTTTTTGTTTGAGATGTCTGACATGGGTTTAAATCGTGGCCTCGCACCTGATAAGCCAACACACTATTAACTAAACTACAGCCACTTCAAGTTGACATACATCCTTCTAATATCGAAACTCATTCAAAATAAAGCTTTTGGCCCCATCAGCCACCCTTCCGTAAATTCAGCATAAGAGATCAGCAATGGGTATTTAAAAAGATGAGTAGATTCGAATCATACTCTAAATTTTGAACTTATGCGCTTTCATACTTATTTTAATATATACTCATACTACTCACATTCAAAGTTTGAAGTACTCATCATACTCATACTTAACACTACGCGTAAGGTTTTTGATTTCTACTCTCCATGACTCAACATATGCAGTACTCACATAATAAATATGATTCAAGTACGACAATACAATACTCACTAGAAAGTTGTGTGTTTTCCTCTGCTTGCTGCTCTGTCTTTTTTGCTTATGTGCCTTTTTTCTTCTTTGTAGATGTTAATGTGTGCTTCGAATCAATCGAATCATTTCTGAGTATTATAAGTATTTTTCTAAATTTATGAACCTGAATGAGTAGGCGTATGAATCAAACATATTTCGTATGTTATGAGTTCGATGCTAACGTTGTACTCATACTCATTGCAACTGTACTTATAAATCCACATTGTAGTGAGTACGAATGAATGAAAGTAAGTTCAATTCAGTACGTTGACTCACTCATATTCAAAATTTCATGAGTACTTACAAGTTAGCGAAAAATAACACTTTCTGCTGGAGGTTCATAATGCATCATTGAGAATCGAAAAAATTTCATATCCAGCCAATCAATTTCCTTCAAGATCTCAAGTGCTTCAGGTCCAAGGAAAATTGCCTCATTTGAGTTAAAACCGGCTATTTAGTGCTACCGAATTGTGTCTAGATTCCTTTCATTATTCTTTCCATAAATTTTGTTTCCAATTAATTAAATTTTCATAATCATGATTCGTTTCATACAAAGATAAAGATTCTTATATAGGGTTTGGACGTAGCAACATCATTGTAAATTGCATTGCCTGATAGATGGCCAGAGCCGGTACGGAGCTCACAATTGCCGATATGATACAGGGGATAGGCATTCCAATTAATTCACTGATTTGCAAGGAAGCTCAATCGTTCTAGCAGCAGGAAAGTACGTGCATAATTTCCAGACTCTGCTGGCACCGAATGGATAAGAAGAGGACGATCCACTTCATCCTTAAATTGCATGGCCATCTATCTCGTAATAGCAATAGTCTTACAGTCCATTGTCTGTTAAGTAAGCATGTTGAAAAACTCGTATTCCAGCAAATAATTCTGCAGAGGCTGTGAGTCTGATGAGGACGATAAGAACTGACTTTCACCTCATGTGTCAGTGCCTCTGTCCTCTCACGAGGAGACGAAGGTTTTTGATCTCCCATTGTGTAACAATAATTGGTCGCTAGGAGGCATTTCTAAACTAAATCGAGGATTTTAGTTATGAAAACGGTCAAAGAAAAAATCTGAGAAGTCCGTATACATAGACTTTGAAAGAAGTCCGGTGTATATAGACTTTTTTTCTTTTACTGTATGTGGTCCACATGAATTTTTTTCTCGTGCAATTGTTGTTTTTTTCATTGCTTCATTGGATCGAAGCAATATTATTGATTTGGGCATTACAGCTTTTTAGTCTGGAATACGAAGTAACTTCTCACACCACCATTCAAGTTGTATGTTTAATTTTCTACATGAGTGGCGGAACCTACAGTTTTAAGTCGATTTCGAATGACAGCTTTTTGAGAAACTTTTCATGGCACTTATATTGACGCTCACAGTTTGTGCCAACCAGACTACTGAGAATGGAAATCATTGAAGAATATTTTTTAAAATTCCGTTTTGTTCGAGATGTCTGACTTGGGGTTTGAAGCATATGGACTCATAACTAATAAGCCAACAGACTACCTACTAGAATACGTCGACTGCATAGATCTTATTGTTGATAATTGCATAGTGGCTCTGTTTTCAGATGTATTGTTTATGGAATTCATAGAACGACCAAGGGAATCACCGTGAAATAGAGATCACCACACTATATAATGGTTTTATAAAAGGCCTGCTAACTAAATACGAACTCCATTAACGTCTAAATTTCTAGAAGTCTAAAATGTAGAGTTATGTGACAGATGTGTAAGTATAAATAGAACTGAACATTCAGCTTTTCCTGGCCCAGCTTAAGATGTGTAGTATTGCTGGCGTTAAAACCGAGCACTTATCTTGAGTCCTTAACTGGCATGAGGTACATTACTGTTCTACAACGCTAATACGGCTTTGATAAATTGCCAGCACCACTTCGTGTGCAAAAACAATCGTGAACAAACGAAGAATTTTCCCATACACAAGTGATGATTTGAAATTGAAACCGATTGGGCAATGTGTGAGATCTTCCACAAGCTTAAGTACTCCTTAATTTTCGGGAATGTTAATTGATCATATCGTAAATGCTTTATTTAAGTGGGGCATGCATCAAGAAATCCCGACACATGACATTAAACGTGTATGACTTCCAACGAATTAAATTAATCTTTGATGTATAGAGTTGGCCATATTATTTGTCAAGCTAAGCTTTGATTCACCGTGATATTTTTCTTATTCCTGTTTACTTTTCCTCTTAAAATCCTGTCCAGCAACTGTCAAACAGTACGTCCTTTAGGTACTTATGTTCTCGTACCTGTTGGTACGCTTTAATCCTCCAAACTTCTAAAGAGAAATATATGAAAACTGCTTGAAGCTTTTTTTTGAATCAAGATATTTGACACATTTATGGTATTTGATTGATAGTTCGCTTTAGAAGGGTAAAATTTGTTACTCTGATTGAGTACTTTTTCTTCATACAAAATAGTAGTTCATTATTAGAAGGAAGCAATATTATCTTAACGCAGAGGCTATTGGATGACGATTTTTGGAAAAAAAGAAAAACTAAAACGTTCCATGGAAGAAAATGTATTTCAATTAAAATTTGTCAAGAAAATTAATTTACATGCGATACCCTTTCTTGAAACTAACTTGTTTTACGGCTTATTTGAAGCATATGGTAGAGATAGACGTGAATTAAAGATTTCCTTTATCGTCATGACACATAATTAGAGACGCAATACAACAAATCCGAAGATGTTTTACTTCAAAACATTTTTCGATCAAACTTTCAGTTCACTTCACTTCACTTCACTTCACTCTAATCTGATCATTTGACTAATTTTCTAATTAATCATGTTATAGTCTGAAAGCTTATAGTCCAGACAGAAATATACGCATATTGTATGGCAATATAATATACAACCAATTAGTAATCAATCTAAAATACAAAAAAACCAGCGAATTGATACTGAAACTGAGAAGAAGCAGAAAAAAATTAACATGAAACCAATTAAGAATTCAAATGAATCTTAATTTTAGAAACATTGTTTCCGTAGATTTAAAGAAGAATTAACGTTTTGGAAATTATTTTCTGTTGTTCTATGGTATCTTCAAAATCCATTATGAATCGATCGATTAGAAACGTAATTGAAAACAAATTTAATGAAAAAAAAAAATCGAGATAAGAGAAATATTTCTTGGTCAGGTCGGGTAAGGACACAATGCGCATTATTAAAATTATTCAAGATCACTTTAAATACAGGCTAAAAATAGTTCGGTTTTTTGATGCCTTTAAGATTTCCTTAGTAACACTATCGCCCGTTGAAGTTGCCATATCTATTTGGTAGTGTGTTGGCTCATTAGACGTAAGGCCACTCTTTCAAATCTTCAGGACAGACTCTCGCATGAACACGAAATCTGGTGACTAACGCTCAGCAGATTTTCTGACACAAAACGCTGAGAGCAAAAAAATTAGCTTAAGAAAAGTTTCTTAAAAATCTTTATTACTTAAGTCCTAGGCAAAGGAAGCATGGGGACATACTTGCAGCTTATATAGCGTATCTACTCGCCGAAATGGCCATAGAAATTCTATTAGCAACGAAATAGAAAAATTACACTCCTTGACTATGAAATTCCGTAGTCCAGTTGGTAGTCTGTTTAACTGATTAGACGTAAGGCTTCGGTTCCAACCCTCAGGTCAGGCATCAAAACGAAAAAAAAAAAAATTTCTTCCGACTTCCTCTCAGCAGATTTTCTGGCAAGAACTCTGAGAGCAAAAAATAATTCCAACGAAAAGTTTCTTCAAGAATCTATGTTCGAAATCGACTTTAAACTGTAGGTCCG
>QOCX01000752.1:52704-86783 GCA_005959815.1 Sarcophaga bullata
GTCTAGATTTCCTTTCATTATTCTTTCCATAAATTTTGTTTCCAATTAAATTAAATTTTCATAATCATGATTCGTTTCATACAAAGATAAAGATTCTTATATAGGGTTTGGGACGTAGCAACATCATTGTAAATTGCATTGCTGATAAGCTGGCCAGAGCCGGTACGGAGCTCACAATTGCCGATATGATACAGGGGATAGGCATTCCAATTAATTCACTGATTTTGCAAGGAAGCTCAATCGTTCTAGCAGCAGGAAAGTACGTGCATAATTTCCAGACTCTGCTGGGCACGAATGGATAAGAAGAGGAGCGACTCACTTCTATCCTTAAATTGCATGGCCATCTATCTCGTAATAGCAATAGTCTTACAGTCCATTGTCTGTTAGAGAGCATGTGAAAAACTCGTATTCCAGCAATAATTCCGGCAGAGGCTGTGAAGTCCTGATGAGCGACTAAGAGCTTGACTTCAACCTCATGTGTCAGTGCCCTGCTCCTCTCACGAGGAGACGAAGTGGTTTTTTGAATCTCCCCATTGTGTAACAATAATGGTCGCTAGGAGGGCATTTCCTAAACCTAAATCGAGGATTGTTAGTTATGAAAACGGTCAAAGAGAAAAAATCTGAAACGAAGTCCGTATACATATGATTTTGAAAAAGTGCGGTGGTATATAGACTTTTTTTTCTTTTACTGGTTGTTGCCATCATGAATTTTTTTTCGTCGTGCAATTGTTGTTTTTTTCATTGCTTCATTGGATCGAAGCAATACTTATTGATTTGGGCATTACAGCTTTTTAGTCTGGAATACGAAGTAACTTCTCACACCACCATTCAAGTTGTATGTGTTAATTTTCTACATGAGTGGCGGAACCTACAGTTTTAAGTCGATTTCGAATGACAGCTTTTTGAGAAACTTTTCATGGCACTTATATTGACGCTCACAGTTTGTGCCAACAGACTACTGAGAATGGAAATCATTGAAGGAATATTTTTTAAAATTCCGTTTTGTTCGAGATGTCTGACTTGGGGTTTGAAGCATATGGACTCATAACTAATAAGCCAACAGACTACCTACTAGAATACGTCGACTGCATAGATCTTATTGTTGATAATTGCATAGTGGCTCTGTTTTCAGATGTATTGTTTATGGATTCATAGAACGACCAAGGGAATCACCGTGAAATAGAGATCACCACACCTATATAATGGTTTTATAAAAGGCCTGCTAACTAAATAGAACTCCATTAACGTCTAAATTTCTAGAGTCTAAAATGTAGAGTTTATGTGACAGATGTGTAAGTATAAATAGAACTGAACATTCAGCTTTTCCTGGCCCCAGCTTAATGATGTGTAGTATTGCTGGTCGTTAAAACCGAGCACTTATCTTGAGTCCTTAACTGGCATGAGGTACATTACTGTTCTACAACCTAATACGGGCTTGATAAATTGGCACACCACTTCGTGTGCAAAACAATCGTGAACAAACGAAGAATTTTCCCATACACAAGTGATGATTTGAAATTGAAACGATTGGGCAATGTGTGATGATCTTCCACAAGCTTAAGTACTCTTAATTTTCGGGAATGTTAATTGATCATATCGTAAATTGCTTTATTTAAGTGGGCATGCATCAAGAAATCCCGACACATGACATTAAACGTGTATGACTTCCAACGAAATTAAATTAATCTTTGATGGTATAGAGTTGCCATATTATTTGTCAAGCTAAGCTTTGATTCACGTGATATTTTTCTTATTCCTGTTTACTTTTCCTCTTAAAATCTGTCAGCAACTGTCAAACAGTACCGTCCTTTAGGTACTTATGTTCTCGTACCTGTTGGTACGCTTTTAATCCTCCAAACTTCTAAAGAGAAAATATATGAAAACTGCTTGAAGGCTTTTATTTTTGAATCAAGATATTTGACACATTTATGGTATTTGATTGATAGTTTCGCTTTAGAAGGGTAAAATTTGTTACTCTGATTGAGTACTTTTTCTTCATACTAAAACTAGTAGTTCATTATTAGAAGGAAGCAATATTATCTTAACGCAGAGGCTATTGGATGACGATTTTTGGAAAAAAAAGAAAAACTAAAACGGTTCCATGGAAGAAAATGTATTTCAATTAAAATTTGTCAAGAAAATTAATTTACATGCGATACCCTTTCTGAAACTAACTTGTTTTACGGCTTAATTTGAAAGCATATGGTAGAGATAGACGTGAATTAAAGATTTCCTTTATCGTCATCGACATTAATTAGAGACGCAATACAACAAATCCGAAGATGTTTTACTTCAAAACATTTTTCGATCAACTTTCAGTTCACTTCACTTCACTTCACTTCACTCTAATCTGATCCATTTGACTAATTTTCTAATTAATCATGTTAAGTCTGAAAGCTTTATAGTCCAGACAGAATATACCAATATTGTATGGCAATATAAATACAACCAATTAGTAAATCAATCTAAAATACAAAAAAAACCAGCCGAAATTGATACTGAAACTGAGAAGAAGCAGAAAAAAATTAACATGAAACCAATTAAGAATTCAAATGAAGTCTTAATTTTAGAAACATTGTTTCCGTAGATTTAAAGAAGAATTAACGTTTTGGAAATTATTTTCTGTTGTTCTATGGTATCTTCAAATCCATTATGAATCGATCGATTAGAAACGTTAATTGAAAACAAATTTAATGAAAAAAAAAAAACGAGATAAGAAATATTTCTTAGGTCAGGTGACGGGTAAGGACATGCCAGCATTTATTAAAATTAATTCAAGATCACTTTAAATACAGGCTAAAAATAGTTCGGTTTTCTTGATGCCTTTAAGATTTTCCTTAGTACACTATCGCCGTTGAAGTTGCCATAATCTAGTTGGTAGTGTGTTGGCTCATTAGACGTAAGGCCACTCTTCAAACTTCAGGACAGACATCTCGCATAACACGAAATCTGGTGACTAACGCTCAGCAGATTTCTGACACAAACGCTGAGAGCAAAAAAAATTTGCTAAGAAAAGTTTCTTAAAATCTTTATTACTTAAGTCCCTAGGCAAAGGAACATGGGGACATACTTGGCAACTATATAGCGGACGTACTCGCCCGAAATGGCCATAGAAATTCTATTAGCAACGAAATTAGAAAAAAATTACACCCTTGACTATGAATTCCGTAGTCCAGTTGGTAGTCTGTTAACTGATTAGACGTAAGGCTTCGGTTCAAACCTCAGGTCAGGCATCAAAACGAAAAAAAAAAAATATTTCTTCGGCGACTTCCTCTCAGCAGATTTCTGGCAAGAACTCTGAGAGCAAAATAAAATTCCAACGAAAAGTTTCTCAAGAATCTATGGTTCGAAATCGACTTTAAACTGTAGGTCCCGCCACTCATGTATAAAATTAACACACACAACACAAGTGGTGTGAGAAGCTAGCCGTAATCCTGACTGAAGGGTTGTAATGGCCAATTATGTATATTATGTATGAATTAACTGATAAACAGAATAAGATAACCCTCTGCAGTTTATCAGATTATTTGGAATTCGATACAATTAGCAGGATGCTGAACAGAGATCAGCAATGAATCACTTTTTCGCTACTCATAAGTACTCATGAACTGAGTGAACTAATCTGTTTCGTTCGTACACAACATTACAACATTGATTTATAAGTACAAGTTGCAATGAGAACGAGTACAACGTTAGCATCGAACTCATAACATACGAAATATGTTTGATTCATACGCCTACTCATTCAGGTTCATAAATTTAGAAAAATACTTATAATACTCAGAAATGATTCGAGTGATTCGAAGCACACATTAACATCTACAACAGAGAAAAAAGGCATATAAGCAAAGAAGACAGAGCAGCAAGCAGAGAAAACACACAACTTTCTAGTGAGTATTGTATTGTTCGTACTTGAATCAATTATTTATGTGAGTCCTGCATATGTTGAGTCATGGATGGATCATGCTTAGTGTTAAGTATGAGTATGATGAGTACTTCAAACTTTGATTATGAGTAGTATGAGTATGATATTAAAATAAGTATGAATACGTATAAGTATCAGAAATTATGACTATGATTCGAATCTCATTGCTGATCTCTGGTTGAAATGTAAATTCATTCCTTTTTGATACAAGTAATGCTGGCATACAGTTGTTGTTGTAAACATTAACGTGTTCATAATTTAGTTTCTGTCTCTCTTAATAAAAGCGTGTTTTAATCACGCCATACGAGTACAATTACATTTAAACGCTTTCAACAATTAGGACAGGAGTTTCGCTTGCAAAAATTGCAAAATAATAAAAGATTTTTAAAATTTTCTCCTCAATTTTTTTGTTTTGTTTGTTGTTTGCTTTGCTTTTCATCTCTGGCAACATGAGGAAAAATTTTTATGAAATTATTCATGGCACAACAATTTGTTTGTTAATCTGATCTGAAACGACAGGCAACAAACGGCGATGGCAGCGGTGATATGTGATGATGTGCCTCCCACAATAATTTTTTTTCCAGCTTTTCAGTGTGCATTCCACTGTAACACTGACAGGCAAGCAAAACGGCATAGGCTGTCAGTGGAAGCTGTAGTTGCTTTTGCTGTGTTGCATTTTTTCCTTCTTTTTTTTTTTTTTGCTGTATTTTGCAGTTGTCAGTTTTACACATGAGAGTGTATGAGCGCATGCAGCAGGCATGAATAAAAATTTAATTGTGTTTGTAATTACAACTGAAAGTTTTGTTATGAAATTCAACAATTTTTATTACAATTTTCCTTTTTCTTTCTTTTTTTTATTGTTTTTATCTTTATTAATAATATTTAAATATTTAATTGTGCATTGTATAGCTGAATATGCGTGTTTTTTTTTTTTTATGTGGTGCTGTGGTGTGGTGTGTTGTGTTATATGATGTGTTTAACTGACAGCGAATATAATTTTTAACTGCACAATTACCGCGCAATTATTTTGTATTATTTTAGCATTTTGTTTGCATATATTTTTTTTCTCTCTCTCTCTCTCTCTCTCTTTCGTCTTATCGTTTTACCAATAAATTTATTCATTTAATTAAAGTATTCATTAAAAACAAATGAAATAATTATTTTGAAAAGGTAAAGTGGAAAGAAAAAATATTGTGTTTCATTATGGGGGGATCATTTTTCATTTGAATGTGTTTTCGTTTTTTGTTTTGCTTCATTTTAATTTTTTTATTTTAATTAAAACGAGTTGCATTTGCAATTGATCGCTTTAATTTATAATTTTTTAATCGCCTTAAGTTCTGAATAATTTATTTCCAATCTGTTGTTGTTGTTGTTGTCGAAAATGTCAAACTTGTAATTAACAACAACAATACTTAATGAATATTTATATGAGAAACATATCTTTGAAAGTCTTAATGACTTTGCTGCATTGTTCCCAGATAAGCCACTCAGTCTTTTGAAAACCATACATACTACCGCTGCTTGTGGCAAGCTTTCCAAGTGATCTGATGGAAATTTATATTTTTTCTTTTTATTTCAATATAATAATTAACGAGCCTATAATTTATTGCATAATAAATAATACTTAGCAGAAATGCTCAGTTTGTACGTTTAATGTATGTGAAGACAAATTCGAATTTGAAAATCCAAGACACAATCCATAAATTTTAGCAGCGTCACATTTGGCGTTAACAGAGCAAAATTTCCACTTAATAGAGCGCTGTTAGCTGTTTAACAGTATCCATCTGTAAAAGCCCACTTATTTAGAAGCTAATTTTAGGACAAATACTAGGCCTATGAGTACCATATCATACTCAAAGGAACGTTCTAAGGCCTCTTAATGTAATCAGCAAAATAGTCCCATAAGAAGTGATATGGTATTGTGAAAATTGGCTTT
The DNA here is from genome assembly GCA_005959815.1 of Sarcophaga bullata. NCBI lineage: Eukaryota > Metazoa > Arthropoda > Insecta > Diptera > Sarcophagidae > Sarcophaga > Sarcophaga bullata. Next base: position 58,566 of record QOCX01000752.1, read on the forward strand.
GAAATTATAAATTTTTTGATTCAAAATTCTTTAGGATCAGTGGCCATTTTGGAAGATATAAAAAATAGTACACCATACAAACTGTATGTACATGATAGTCCAGAGTGTCCTCTTTTCAACCGTGGTAGTGGGATAGCTGAAATAATATTGTGAGTCGAGATATTCAATTTCGGCAAAATCGATTTTCGAAAAAAAATTTATAAAAAATTCTCTAGAAGATCAGTGGCCATTTTGGAAGATATAAAAAATAGTACACCATACAGACTGTATGTACATGGTAGTCCAGTGTGTTTTTTCCAACCGTAGTATTGGGATAGCTGGAATAATTCCGTCCTCCATTCTCACCAACCGTCCTTTCATTTCAACATTGTTTGTTACAAATAATAATGATCATAATGACAATTAAAGTTCATGTCAATAGCCTTCAATAATTGCAAAGTAGAAGATTAAAGTGCTTATTGCTACTGTTAAACAGTTAACAGTGCTCTCTTGAGTGCAAATTTTGTTCTGTTAAGAGCAAATATTGCTCTGTTAACAACAATGTAGCGCTGCTATAATTTATGGTTTGCGTCTTGGATTTTCAAATTCGAATTTATCTTCACATACATGTTTAACCGACGGTTTTCATGAAGGTATTATGAGCCACTAAACTTTATTTACGGATTTTGGACTGTGTGAACACATATTCCAGGAGCCTCTACTTCTTGCGAGCCTATGGGGCTGTTGGTCACTCTAATCGATGACAGCACTTCCTCGTATTGGTACTCCAACGCAAAAAAGTCCAGTTCGCCGACTTCGGCAAATCCCCGCATCCAGCCACTAAAAAAATAACAAAATTTGTGGATATTCTGAAACTATTTAAGCTAATGAAATATAATGAATTAATGCCTATACCCAATATTTCGAATGAATTCTGTTTTGAATACGAAAATTGATTTAAAAAATTCAATTTTTTTTTTAATTTAATTGAAAATCGTTTGAAAATTGGAACTCCATGCGCTAGATTTCCTTTCCATTTTTTTTGCCTTCCTCAAACCAGCATATATTTTCTGTTAAAGATTGAAAAAAAAAGTAATTTCAAGAAGATGAAAAAAAAATGTAGTTGGAGTAGGGAGTAGCAGCAGCACTTGGCATATGATTTTGATGCGCGTCAATTTTATTAAAATGAAAATGGATTAGTTTTTATATAACGGACGGACAGACAGACAAGCAAAACCAATCGTTTAGTTCAGTTTAGTGTTCAGTTTATTTATTTATTGATTGACAGACTGATTTATGGAAACAAACATCTCTCATCTCATCAGTCTGATGAACAACACAAAGATGATGGTCTACACGTACTGCCACTAAAAATTTATCATCTTTTAGGGGAGTGTTCTCTCTACTTATTCTGTTTTTGTTGTTTTATTTTGTGATAAGGTGTTTATATTTCAATTAACGCATAATATGAGGGCATTTAACAAACGCAGCAACAGCAACACATCACTTGCAACATTAATTAACAGCCATTAGGGAGTAAAACTATAATAAATAAATGAATGAATGAATTAAACCAGAATAAAACACACAATGAGAGAGTGAGAGTGAGAGAGAGCGAAAGAGAGAGAAAGAGACAAAGAGAAAAGAAAAATAATATTCCAACCATTTAAACCATCACCAACATCGTCATCATCATCCATCTCTATACAGAGTCATACTAGCGAACATTTTTAACCAAATTAACGCTTCTCTTTGCTCTTTATCTGGTCTTTGGCTGGTGGCTCGCTCCTCTTAAATTTGCTTGCTGGTGATGTTGGCTGGCTGGCTGACTGGCTGGCTGTTGTGAGATTTTATGTGTCCGCCTCTGTTATTTGCTGGCAAAGTTGTTGGGTGTTGTTGTTCTTGTTGTCGCTGTTTCCAAATTGATTTATTTACGAAAATTGTCACTGGTACGTGTGAAAGTCATAAATAAATATTCTTCTTCTTCTTCTTCTTCTTCTTCTTTTTCCATTTGTATTTCTTTTTAGTGGCATGCAGCAACGCAAATATTGCAGTTTAAATGGCAACAGTAACAACGAAATTAAACCGCAACTATGAGTGACATTTATGGCACACACACTTTGTTGTTGTCTATATTAAGGTGTAGTAAAAAGAAATCCATTAATTTCATTTAAAATTGAAGGCTTTATCGAACATCATAAGAACGATTTTATTCAAATGTGTCTGCCAGAACTTGTTATCATCTTGGCCATGAATCTCTCGTTTCTTAAAAACAAACCCTGCCAACACTTGATGCCAATTTTGGACTAGAGTTACATACGTAAGACATACGTAAGAACCTTCCAATCCTTCCTATTTGTTTTCAACAATTCCAGAAAGAGGGTAAACAATAGTGTTTCTACCTCCGATAAATTCATACGCACCAGTATGTTTATTGTTGTCTTAAAAGCGCGCCTTTAACAGTGGAAGGAACATAGAGCTGTCACATCTCTTTATTGAGTTTCGATTTCTTTAAAGTTTTTTGTAGTTGACCAGTTGATTGGTCTACTATCACAGATTCTAGAATAATAGAGTTACCACTGCCGTTGCCTAGACACAACTTGATCTTCTACAAGGATAGGTTTCGCCAGCAGTTCCTATGATGTTTATTGCTGATGTTATGCCCTGCCGAGAGAGATTATTTGAAAGCAAAACGAGGCCCCTCCTAATTTGTTTGAAATTTCAAAACAAGCTCTCCATTTGTATTAGAACCTATGGTTTGAGGGTTCATTACACCATGTCTCCAGCCCTTTGTAGAATATTGGGGAGTCTAGAAGTCCTGATGTTCTTCGTAAGAAAATTCCGATGTGATGTAAGCTGAGAGCTGAATTTTTCTTTAGAGTAGCCAGGGAAGCATTTAATTGCCTTGTTTTGTTAAAACAATGCAACATTTCATCTTATCTGACCTTCTGCAAGCCGTTATTTTTGAATTTATTGGCAACACCGGCGAAATGTGACTTACTTTCCTATTTAATCGGTACCATCGGGGTTTTCAGAGCATAAATGAAGGTGAATTGATGGCATGACGTGTATTGGCTTCGAGGACCGGTATGGTTTGTGACTTATTGGCATGAGATTTAAGGAAACCACACAAAAAACTCAGACGGGGTCAAATCGAATGCTCCTGGAGGCTTGTTTATATCACCTCGTATAGAATATCTAATGTGGCAGGAGCTATGTGGCACGTAGCGCCGTCTAGATTATCCAATTTAGGAGAAACCAGGTCGTAATCCTTACAAAAGGGTTATAATGACCAATTATGCATGTATGTAGGGAAGAATCATTTCTAATCGCTGTAGTCTAGTAGGTAGTGCATTGGCTTATTAGACATGAGGCGTAGATTCGAACCCCATTTCACAGACATCCCCAACAAAATGAAATCTGAAAAAAATATTTCTTCGGAGACTTCCTCTCGGCAGATTTCTGGCAAAATCTCTGAAAGTAAATAAAATTGCCATAAAAATTTTCTTGAATATCTTTCGTTCCAAATCATCCTAAAACTGTAGTTCTCGCCACTCATGTACAAAATTAACACACACAACATAAGCTGTGTGAGAAGTTAGATCCTAATTCTCACTGCAGGGTTGTAATGACCCTGTGTATGTAATCATCAACTTATAGATCTTGCCGTTGATAGAGGTGATTTCTAGTTCATGCGTATGACCCGCACGATATGGGCCTCATCACTGAAGACAATTTTTCGTTGGAAATGGAGCTTAGTTAGCAGAGCCCATTCAGCCAACTCTTATTGTTTCATGTGATCGCCAATAGCAACAAAGACTAAATAATTGACAACTCATTTGACAGTTGCAGATTCAACAAATATGGCCGTTATCAGCTGTCAAAATTCAAAAGTCCCTGCTGGTTCTGTGAAAGCCAGAGTCAGAAGCTTTATTTTATTTTAAATTCACTGACAGCTATTGCTTTCAGTACTGCTTTTATGGAAATTCGTTTTCAAATTATTTTTTGAAATTTTTAAAAGCGAGCCTATTTCGTTCTTATATATACAATGTGCGGAAAGGTAGAAATTAATCTCATTATCTGTTGTTGTTGTTGTTTTAATTTAAACAAATTACTTGGTGTTATTGTTGTTGTTTTTGCTATACATCCTTTGGCTGTAAGGAACACAGAAAAACCGTTTCATAATTTGTGGTCAAATTCATAATAAAAATTAAAAACAACAACAACAACAAGACTTTTTTTGTTTTTGCTTAAGCAGGAGTTTTGCATGTGTCGTTGACATAAATTATGACTGTTTCATGTGGTGACGGACAACATACAACAACTAGAAGAAGAAGAACAACAACAACAACAATAACTAAAAACTGTATAAAGAAACACTTAAAAATTCATTTCCCTTCCAAAATGAAAAACCAAAAACAAAAACAAAGACGAAAAAAAAAACGTTCAACAACTTGACAGTGTTTATATAGTTTTGTTGCTGTTGTTGCTGTTGCTCACTCGTGTTGTTACTTTTGTTTTATTACGGTGTTGAATGTTTCACATGATTTGTGGCATTTGAATTTTTTTTTTTTGGAGGTTGTTGAGCAGTGGCAACAGCAATAGCAGCAGCAGAAACAGCAGCAGCATTAATAACAGTAACAGTAACAGTAACAGCAATAAAAAGAAAATCAAATGTTTTGTTTTTATTTATTATTGCCGGTGTTGTTGTTGTTATTGTTGTTGTTAAACATAAACAATAAATTTTTTTTTTTTTTGTTTGAATTTCCAAATAAGAGCCCAGAAACGTTTTGCCTATGCCACCTAAGGGTAGGTCAGTTCAGCAGAAATTTTGTTCAGCAATCACACACACACAAACACACACACACAGAGAGAGAGAGGCACAGTAAACAGTGTTTGTTGGAAATAGAATTTATTGACTTGAAGTGAAATATTTTTGGTGAGTGTTTAAATCTTTCCACTAAATGGCCATTAGTTAAATTGCATGCAACACCTCCCTTTCTTCTTTCCTCTTTCTTTCTGTAATGGCTGCTGTAACTTCACATGATTAGCATAACTTTACCACTTCGTTGGTTGTTTTTTTTTGTTGTTGTGCTTTTTACTCAGGAGTATGGTGGTTTTTTGTGCTGCAACAGAAACCCACTTTTTTTTTTTTTTTTTTTTTTTTTTTTTTTTTTTTTTTTTTGGTGTGCAGCAGTTAGTCTGTAGTAGTGTGTGCGCTTAATCACACAAGAGAGAGGAACAATTTTAATTTATTGTAAATTTGCAATAAATTAAATCATTGCCTGGTTGCCTGCCTGCCTCGTCTCCTACCCTCTATCTCTCTCTCTATCTCTCTCTCCCTCTTTGGCTCGCTCGCATTTAAGATTCATGGCAACATTGTTGTAATGCATTTGCTCTATCAAATGGAAATCGAAAATGAACCAACAAAAATGGCAAAAAAAAAAGTGCAAAAGAGAACATTTTTTTTTACTCTTCGTGGCCTCATAGATTTATGGTGCGGGAAATAAGTCATGACACTATTTACGGTTTTGCTGGCTTAACGTATGGCTTTTAAAAACGAACGCACACGCAGTTTCACCTACTCTTGCAATCAGCCTGTTTGCCACCTCTCACGGAGGAGGAGTACACAAATTATTCAAAATGATTATTTTATACGAGGGGTTGTACTTTACATATTAAGCTGTTTAATTTTGCTGTTTCCAGAACGCAATCAATAACATTGCTTAAGTGAATTCAGGACTCTATTTTCAGGACTCATTCAAGTCAATGTGTTTTCTTACTGTAATGAATTTACTCGCACCTACTCCCTAGGTAGTCTTCCTAAGAAATTCCCAAAAACAGTAGCCCTTTCCTATGCCCGTATGCCGCTATTACATTATCACAACGGTATGTCCATAAGACCATATAGAAACCTAGTAAGCTTTTAATGGCAGCTGCAAATTTAACCAAAGCAATCACCAAATTAGATTAAATTTGTATTCCTCAGAAAATTGATAAGGTTAGGCGGCAATATAGAGCTGGAATTCATTATCCAAGGTATTTTTTTCTTTTAAATCCTGGGCAGTCCTTATAGACAAATCAAGTGGATCACTGCGGTATTCCTATCAAATCATACAGCAAACATGGCAGCCGCATTATGTGTGTGAAGATAAATTCGAATTTGAATATCCAAGACACAAACCATGAATTTTAGCAACGACACATTTGGCGTTAACAGAACAAAATTTGCACTTAACAGAGCACTGTTAGTTGTTTAATTGTATCCATATGAAAAAGCCCACTTGTTTAGAAACTAATTTTAGGACAAACACTGAGCTTATGGGTACAATATCATACTCAGAGGAACGTTCTAAGGCCTCTATTATTGTGTATTGTGAAAATTGGCTTTCAAACTACAATTTCTGACAATAATTAGCTCCTCTGGATAAGCTCTTCTATCATCATATTAAACTAAACCCCATTAGCACCTAGAAAATAAATCAATTCGGAAGGATTTCTCATAAAGGTAACCCTCGACTAAGGGTAAATAATTAGGGCCCCAGGAGTAATACGCTATATTTGGTGTCTTCAGGAGTGTGTGATTTCTTCTAGAACTGTACCAGACTAATGCGGGTCAACCAATCTTTGGAGCCTATAACCTGTTATTGAAAATTGAGCATAATTAGCCACCAAACAAAAGTTTACGAAGCTGCAATAACATCTTTAGCTTTGAATGTGTGCTGCAATAGAATGGTGCCCACCAACTCCAACACCAAAGTTGTCGTGTATTTTCTGATCGGCTTACACTTCGAAATAAGCTTCAGGCTTATTTTATCATTTAATTTTGAAAGGCCCTAAGTCAAATCCAATTCTCAATGTTAACTTAACTTGTCAGAGAAGGCGTTTATAGCTGTTATCCTAGTATATTGTTGTCACAGTGGCCAATTTTAAATTACCCGGAGCCTCAAGGACCAAACGTTCAGACAGTCTTAGTATTTTATTCAAAAGTTTGCTATCTTCTGCGTTCGCAAGACGTGGTCACTATTAACCCATACTAGAGCATAAGCCCTATTGGTGTTCAAATTGTTTCCACAGCTCTTCGGTAAGCCTTTTGCCCTCTTGATCATATTGATTACGAGTCCAGAAATAAAAAACTATTATGGATGATGTTAACCACTTAAGTTGGTCTATTTGCAGCAGTGTTTCACTTCCCTAATAAAATCCCAACGACCCTCGCATGGTAATAGAAATAAAAATCTCTTCAATTCCTATTACAGCAGTGTTATTGCAAGCCCCCATATTTGGTCAGCAAAAAACTACTTTTTTTTCTACACAATTTCTAGCCAAAAAAGTTCATACAATAAATAGCATTTCGTTCGTTCGAAACATGCGTTAAAATGCAATGACAACCACGAAAATCGTATAAATTTCTTCACCACTACGGCACTGTACTCTTTACACAAATAAACCACAAACTAGAGAGGTTTGAATAAAAGCAGGAACTGTTACAAGAATTTGTCTTTAACACCTCTTTTATAAGCTGTGCAGGAAAGGAGCGTAGCTTAGAACAGGGACTTAGCACAGATTTTACTTCTAGCATTAGAACCCCTTTTTAAATGCCAGCCCTACGAACCTGTTTTATAACTTTTTTTGTTTGTTTTGCATTTCATGTGATTTGAATTCAATTCAATTGCATTTGTTCAATGCTGTGGAATATATGCGGCGTGAAAAAAAAAATTTTCGTTGAATTGAATTCGAATGCATTTAGCCAGAGAGTGTGTGTGTGTTTATTTAAGTTTTATGAACATTTTTGCAAATCAAATGTAACACTCGACTATTTATGGCTTTTCATGTGCTATTTCGATAAGTTTTTTAATTTAAAATCGTTACAGATTGCAGCAACGATACGTAATCTAAACTTATCACATAATCTATTACACAAAACCAAGATAATTAATTATTTTATAATATTTGCCTGAATTATCGATAACATGCTGTGGCGGTAAATTCATAAGGCAAGCAAGCGACTAAATAAAGATTTCTTTTATTTAATGCCCATCAAAAAAGGAATTTAATCAGAATGTTGCAAATTCCATTACGGCAGTGCCTTAAAAATACAATCTACTGGCAACTGAACTCAAAGGTTAAAGGTCAGACTTACTGTTTTGAGTGTTAAAGAGAATGTAGTGTGGCAACAGAACTTATAGGCTTTAATTTAGGTTTGGAGAAGTTTAGTTAGGGAACACAACTGCACTTAATTTTCAGATTTTAACAGTTTTTATAATACAAAAGCCGCAGGTGAAAGTAGTTCAAATCCTGGTCAGTAGTTAAATTTCTATCACTCCATAAATGTTGTGAATTTAGATAAAATCAAAAACGTTCGGTATTGGACCTACTGAGCAAGATAGCTATTGAATCAAGGATTCCGAAAGAGTTTTCGTTACGATCGAGCAATCTTCACGATCGGAGATATAGCCGACTAAACTACACGTTGTTTAAGTCGATCAGGAAATACACGACACTTTAGTGTTGGAGTTGATGGGCCGTTCTATTGCATCACATATTCAAAACTAAGGATCTTGTTGCAGCATCGTAGACTTTTGTTATATAAAAGTGCCCCGCATAAATTGGAAAGAATTCGATAAAATTTAAAAAGTGTTAGTGGCATGGATAGCTCTTAAGTCAAGTATTCCAAAAAATATTTCTTTATGGTCGGAAACAGGAAATCTAGCTGACGAACATAATTGTTTTCTTCAAGAGAGCAAAAAAAAATTGCTCTATAAAAATCCATCAAAATCGGATGGGGGAAATGGACCTACATAGCCATGGTATCGAGAATTCTAAAACAGGTTTGCTTAGGCACCTGCGATACTTGGAACCGGAGATGTAGGCGAAAAAGTTAATTATCTTCTTCAAATGAGTAACAAAATTTTTTCTATATTAATCGGGCAAAATTGACTCACTCACATTCTTTTTGTCGAAGACTTCTTTTTTTTTTTTTTTTTTTTCTGATGCTCCGTTCTTGTGTCGATAACTTGTATTTTTTTGTCGATAACTTGCATTTTTTTGGTCGATGACTTGCATTTTTACCGAAGACTTGCATTTTTTGGCCAAGGGCTTGCAATTTTTGATTGATGACTAGAATCTTTCTCTTCTTCAGAATTTTTTTATGATTTGAATTTAAAGTTTTTGGTAAATGTCTTGCATTTTTTTGGTCGATAACTTGCATTTTTTTGGTCGATGACGTTCTCTTTTTGGTCGATAATTTCCATTTTTTTACCGAAATCTTGCATTTCTTGGCCATGGACTTGAAATTTTTGGTTGATGACTAGAAATTTTTTTGGTTGCTGATTTGCATTTTTAATGTCGATGACTTTAATTTTTTGGTCGACGATTTACAGTTTTTGGTTGATGATTTGCACTTTATATGAACAATGATTTGAATGTTTTGATCAGTGATTTGTATTTTTCTTTTTTTTTTCTTTTTATGATTTGAGTTTGAAGTTTTTGTTAAATGTCTTGCATTTTCTTGATCGATAACTTGCATTTTCTTTGTCGATATTTTGCATTTTTTTCCGATGACTTGCATTTTTTGGTCCTATTCCTATTCTTAGCCTAAATCTTACTGGAAGTATTATCTTTCTCTGTATTTACATACATAATTGGCCATTACAACTCTTCACTCAGTATTACTGCCTAGCTTCTCACACCACTTATGTCGCGTGTGTTAATTTTATACATGAGTGGCGGAACCTACAATTTAAACTCGATTTCGAACGACTGATTTTAAGAGAAACTTGTCATGGCAATTTTATTGCAATCGCAGAGTTTTTGCCAGAAATCTGCTGAGAGGAAGTCGCCGAAGAAATATTTTTTTTTTCATATTTTCGTTTTTGATGTCTGACCGGGGATTCGAACCGTGGCCTTTCGTCTAATAAGCCAACACATTACCTACTAGACTAAGGCGACTACCTGTTTGTATTTCTATGTCATACATTTTTTGGCCGGGCAACTTCTAGAATCTTACTGATTTGTTATTGTTATTATTTGTCAAACAAGATATTGTTACACAGCTTGCTGTCACAGTTTCAGTTATTAATATTGAGTTTATTTAAGGGCTTATATGCCCTTTGTCTCAGAAAATAAGAAAAGAAATTTTTTTTGTCTTCAAAACAATTTTCATAGCATTTTATCACCTTTTAAAGCGATTGCATGACTGGCCATCAGTTATACAAATGAATACAAAATGAAATTTTTTGACCGGCGGCAATAATTTACAACAATTCCTTGCATTTTAATTTACAATAAATTTCCAATAGTTTTACAATTTTATGGTCGTATTATTATTGTTTTTTTTTTTTTTTGTTGTTGTTGATAATTCATCTGGTGTAATATGGATATGGGAATGGGAATGGAAACCACCTGGATGCAACAGAAGATGAAGAAGAAGACATAACCGAAGAGATATAGAGAGCATATATGCATGCATGCATGCATGCATTTAAAGGGTAGATAAAATTGCAATAAAATAAATATTTCCGTTGTGAAATTGTTGTTGTTTTTGTTTTTGTTTGTTTGTTTAAATTTATGCAAAATTTTTAAATAAATAAAGAAATATTATCTCATGAATATATAAGAAAACAATAACAAAAACAATAAAACGAAAACTGAAATGAAATGCCATGAGAAATGAACGAATGAACGATATTCCTGGCTGGCTGGCAGGCTGACAATGATGATGACTCTGAAGGCGATAGTGCTAGTGATGATGATGATGATAATGACGATGTTGTTGTTGGCTGTTGTTATGGCACATGTTAAACGAGAATTGTATCAATATTTTGATCCTGCATAGGAAATTAGCTGCACGCACTCTCTATCTACTCCAGCTATGCGTATTTATAATTGAACAAATGGTTTCAATAAATGTGAAATGCATGAATAAAATATTGAGTGAATGAGTGAGTGATGCAAGTGATGCCAGGTCATTGATCAAAAATACAAAAAAAAAATAATAAAAAACAACACAATTTTGGCCCTTACAAAAGCCGAATTGTTGTAATAAAAATTCCTTTTACAGCTCAGATGTCAAACATGACTCTAATGACTTTGGATATGCAATGTTGCACCTTTTTTCTCTCTCTCTTTTTATACGTTTTATGCATGCAACTCTTTGTATTTGATATGGTGGTGGTGTTGGTGCATGTATTTCCATCATCATCATTGCTATTGATGAAAATAATACAATGAAAATGATGTACAACATCACAAAGATCGTAATGATAATGACGGGGTTACAGTCAGTCACAGGCTATAGCTATGGAGGAGGAGTAGTAGATGTAGGGAGGGAGGCCTGTAACAAAATGAATACATCAATTTACATGATGTGTTAAAATGCTGATGGGTAAATGCATTGTCATCTTTACAACAACAACAACAACAACAACAACAGAGATTCACTTCAAAAAGGATGTTTTTTTGTAAAGTCATTACGATCGTCATAATCATCATCATCATCAATAGCTTTAGAAAAGAGGAGTAAAATTTTTCCTTTCAAATTTAAGCGCCTATTAAGCGATTACAATTACAATCACAATCACAATCATTTTTCTAAGTTGTGGTTTTCATTTTTCCCATTTGTTTTCCCCATCATGAAAATTCATCATCATCATGAAAATCCATTAATTTTCTTTGAATTTCACTTCATTTCTTGGTTTTTTTTTTTTCATCCAGCAATGTGACACATTTTCTGTTGTGATCTCTTGCATGATCTCTCCCCTCTGTTTATTAAAATTTATTTAATCTCCTTGCCATTGATAATGAAATTCATGTTTAATTCAGTTTTTCAAGATCATCAAACAGGCGATCACTCTAGCGAGCGGATTGTTGTATTGTTTTTGAATTGTTTTTAAAGTGAAAAAAAATATTTTCAATTCAATCATAAATCATCATCTGTGTTCCATCACATTTACAGGAAAGAAACAATAAAACATATTGTATAATGCATAGAGTGAATCAACGAAACAAAAAAAAAGGTGTTTATGATCCACATGTCCCATGGATCATCATCAACTCATCTGTGATCTTTGTTCGTAAGACAGAGCGAACTGTTGTCCGGAGAAATGTTTAACAAGTGTTTTTACATTTCATGTGTTAAACCGCAGCGTAAATATTTCTAGAGGAGAACAGAGAGTTTTTGTCACGTCATCTTCATCATCACATCGCCATCATCATTGTCATGATCATTAGAAATTTGAATTTTTTGGAAATCAATTAATAAACCCTTGAATATGAGGTATTTGAAGAAATGAAATGTAATAGAGTGACCATTCTATTGTAATTATAATCCAGCTGATTGGTGAAGGTATTTAGCTTATTGTCATTATTCTGTAGACAGATCTGCGTCAGACTCTTTGATCTAAGAGATCTGTGGTTTCCTATTCAAGTCTCACCTCAACGCAATTGTCAGGGCATGTCTCATAGCAAATGAAGTCCCACAGTCCCCCGGTAACATTTTTCTCATATGGACAGGGTCAAGCCAAAAGCCGTGTTCAAATATAAACTTTTTTATCGATGAAGTCAAATAAATCTTGAACACGGGCAGATCTCTGTTTCTTTGGTCCCAATTAGTCCTTGTAACTGCTAGTCACTAAGTTGCAGCAAATATCGGCACTTAGTCTTATCTATTTGACGAAACCTACATACATACATAATTGGCTTACACCTTCTGTGTTGATGTTTTGTTGTGTGTTGTTTATGGGGGCCGCTATTTGTTGTGTGTGTGAAATCAGAGATTCTATATTGTTTCTGTGTGTGTCGAAAATTTATATCTTTGATTGTTTTTGCGGTGATGTTTGCTTCCGTTAATTAAATAATTTTTTAGTAAGTGACTCAATTAGACAGTCCTGTTGGTTATTGTTTGACAATGGTATATCCATTCATTATCCTTACCTGTGTATATGTTACATATGTGGTGCTATTCGTTGTTCTCACGAAAGTGTGTTTTTTTTGTTGCTGCAGATCTACCTGGTCGTTCATCGCACTTTCGTGCTGAAATTTGTTGTGTTTGCTTAACGCTGTGGTGCTGATAGATGCCGTTTCTGTATCAGCCGGTTGCGAAGTGTTTCAAAGGCTGGTTATCTGAAATACGCTCTGTGCCTCAGTCTGAAAAACAGACAACCTTTTTGCACTCAGTATGGAAGGTTTTGTTAGGTCCATAGGCTCTTGTCCGGTTCTATGTGCAAATGGGTATGTTTTACCAAGGCATAGAGAAAGTGCAGAGCCAGTTCTGAGCAAACTTTCGAAGTACTTGAAGTAGCCGTAGTCCGTTAGGTAGTATGTTGCCTTACTAGACGTGAGACCAGGGTTCAAAACGCAGAAGAGGCATATCCAACAAAACGAAATATGAACCTTTTAACATATTTCTGGCAAAAACGGGCGGAATCTAATAAAATTGCCATTGAAATATGTCTCAAAAAAAGCCGGTCGTTCGGAGTCGACTTTAGCGGGTACCTATAAACGCCAGGAAAAAAGCGGCAAAAATAGAAAATTGCAAAGGAATAAAATAAACGAGAGCTTTTCCTATGCTGCAGCACTATAAGATGGTGACATTAACTTCTGGATTGCAATACTAATGGGCTACTATGGCGTGAATTCCCATTAGATTCTCTCAGAATGACTACGGACCCCTTTCAAAAAAATAGAAGTAACTTGACTCCAATGATGACACACACTCTCTCTTCTTCTTCTTTAAATTGGGAGCGTTGGCCTAAAACTTTCCTTACTTTTAAGCAGTTTAGAATAAATTGCACAAAATTATGCTTCGCAGCATGTTAGATTTTTAAAAAGAAAGTGTTTCTTGCTCTATTTTCAATTGCCCTCTATTGTTTTGCTTTAAACTTTTGCATGATTTTAAATAGCGCTCGCTCTCTCTCTCTCTATCTCTCTCTCTCTCTCTCTCTCTCTCTCTGGGTACCTGCTATTCATATAAACGTTGCTGGATGTTGTGTTTGATCAGCTTAAATCACTTAACGTGTCTACTTAACAATAAGAAAAATGTGCTTTTCATTTTCTATTACCAACATTAAATAAATATTCTTTCATTGTTGTTGTTGTTATTGTTTTCTGCTGCATAAAACAGTTTTTTTTTTTTATTAAGAAACTTAACAAATTAGCCTCTTCGAGTTGATTTATGGTTTTTTGATTGTAAAAATTTTCATCATTAACATTTCATTTAAAGGCTGACTTTACTTGTGTTGTTTTTCTCATAGTTTATCTTTCTTCTTATTATTATTATTATTATTGTTATTGTTATTATTGTTGCAACAAATTACTAAAAGTTTTGAAAATTTCATGGCGCCAATATGACTGTGGCATGTGCGTTTGGAAATGAAATGAAAAAAAGAAGAAGAAAAAAATTTTTTTTTTCCTGCGTTTCAAAAATGCATTCGTAACGCTTCAGTTAGGTAAAGAAAAATAAAAGCATGAATCGTATGCTTAAATAATAAATAAATATACGTTGTTTCTTAATAAAAATATTTTTTAAAAAATTAAAAAAAAAAAAACGAAAATATTTTCTGTAACGTTTTATACACAAGACCCCACAATGTATGCCTTTGGACTATGCGCTTGGTTGGTCTAGCTGGCTTGCCAATCGCCGTTGTAGGTTTTCTTTTTTTTTTTTTTTTTCTTTCTTTCATTTGGCCACTATATCGTCGTTGTTAATTAAAAAAGCTGCAGGGTTTCCAAAAACTTAACTTAACAACGCTCTCTAAGCTGCCGCTCTGCTGTCTAAGTACGAGTTTGTTTATTTGGTAATCGGTGTCTAGGTTTACATAGCTCAACAAAAAAAAAAAATCATTACGATTATCGTTATTGTTTCGTTTATTATTTTAACGTTTATTTTTATATTGTTTTGCTGGCTTGCAAATGCTAAGCGATTGACTACCAGTTTTTAGCTTTTCAATCCGCTGCTTACTTATATTTGCCTTCCCAATGGTTGGTCCATGTTTTGCTTAAGCGAGTAAATATTTAATTATGGAATTTGGTAATCAGCTACCAAATGTTTTTTGTTGTTGTTGTTTTTTCCTCTCTTTATTTATTTTTTTTTCTTTGCTTCTGCCTCATCATGGCTTTTGATCTGGTTTTAGAAACTTTTTTCAGTTTTTTTTTTTCTTGGCGTTGCGTGTTGTTATTATTGATCGCCTCTATTTGTGCGATTATTAACGCATTCCTTAAGCCTCATTAGCTGTATTGTAAGTTTGTATGTTTTTTACTTTGTTTTACGTTACGCGTTGTACAATAGCTTTGAATAGCCATTGGTTAGGAATTTATTTTAAACTACGGCTTAAGTTGTAATCAATTTGAAACTTGTTTTGTTTTTGTTTTAAGGGAATTGAATTTGAAATGGCTTTCGAACAACAATGGTGGCCACTTTGGCTCTAATGCTGCTGGCCATCTTAAGCAAGTTGCTTAAGTTGATTTTGAAACGATGAATTGAAATGAATTGGGAATTTCAATTTTCAAATTTTTTTTTTTGTTCATTGTTGGTTTACCTTCATTTTTATTTTAAAAATTTGTCAGAGCTAGGCTTTTTCGGTATCCATAGATAGAAAAAATATTTTTTTGCCCGATTTGATCCTTTCAGAAGGGCCTATTTGAAGACATTTTTACTATATTTGAAGAGTTAATCGTTCGTTTTTCTAGTTCTAATTGAAGCTTTTTTATTCCAAGATTTTAAAAATTCAAGAAGAAGAAGAAGAAACTTCAAAACCCAATATCATTCGCCTTAAAAATTGTTGGGTCAAGATCTTTTGGATTTCAAAAAGAAAAATTCGCTTATTGTCTGCCATCAATCTAAGATAACATAACCATTTAAATGGTAATTTGACTGATAATCAAACATTCTACAAACATTTTAGGAAACGCTTTTTGTGCTCTACGTTATTTAGTTGGCAATATTTTGACTTACTAGGCGAGAGCTTGTGAGTTCAAACATCCAACATCTCGAACAAAAACCAAGTATGAGGAAATATTTCTTTAAGCGGCTCCTGATAGGTAATCTTCTAACAAAAACTCTAGGAGTAAATAAAATTACCAATGAAAAGTTTCTAAAGCTGGCTTTCTGGGGTGTCAGCACTCATGGATGAAAGCCTGAACTGTAGCGTTGTAATGGCCAATGAAATTTTTTAAATCCAATAGAAGAACCTTGTCAGTTTCTGAGGTATTGTTTTGAAGTGAAAAATATTCCAGTAACAGTCCTAATCGATCGAAAAAAATGCCATTGGTAGGCACCAAGGTTCGGGAACATACAGTCCATGTGGAAAAGATGAGACTTCATACAGCCACTATCTTCCATTTTAATTTTTTTCAATTGTTTTGCCTGTTCGTGTGTTGCCGTCAAGAGTTGGAGATTCTCGCAAAACAAAATTCAAGCATAAAATTTCCAGTTATAGGGACTTCACGAATATTTTCCACTTGGCTCTCTACGCTATTTGATATAATAATGAACCTACTATACGTTCTTTTAAAGGACGTCGCAAAACAAGGGCTGCAGACAGAAGCTTTTCTGGGGAGATGTTAAGACTAGCGCCATAATCTAGTAGGTAAGATATTGGCTTATTAGACATGAGGCCACAATTCAAAGCCCAGGGCAGACATCACCAACAAAACGAAATGTTGAAAAAACATTTCTTAGGCGACTTCCTCTCAGCAGATTTCTGGCAAAACCTCTGCGATTGAAATAAAAATGCCATGAAAATTTTCTAAAACAATCTGTCGTTCGGAGTTGACTGTAGGTCACACCTTTCATGTATAAAATTAACACACACAACATAAGTAATGTGAGAAGTTAAATCATAATCCGGGCTGAAGAGTTGTAATGGCCAACTATGATGTGTGTGAAGATAAATTCGAATTTGAAAATCCAAGACGCAATCCACAAATTTTAGCAGCGTTTTAGCAGCGCCACATTAGCGTTAACAGAGCAAAATTTTTCCTTAACAGACAAAATTTGCCTTAACAGAGCACTGTTAGAGGTTTAACAGTATCCATCTGAAGAAGGTACCTTGCTAGGAGCTAATTTTAGGGCATATACTAGGTCTAGGAGTAACCACATCATACTCGAAGGATGACTCCAAAGCTTTTTATATAATCAACGAAATAGTTCCACATAAAGTCATATGGTATTGTGAAAATTGGCTTTGAACTATCAATTTTTTATTGAAAATTCTCTAGAAAGATCAGTGGCCATTTTGGAAGATATAAGAAATAGTACACCATACAGACTATATGTACATGATAGTCCAGAGTGTCCTCTTTCCAACGGTGGTAGTGGGATAGCTGAAATAATTTTGTAGTCGAGATATTCAATTTAAAAAAAAAAATCGATTTCAACCAAAATCGTATGAAAATTCTCTAGAAGATCATAGTGCCATTTTGGAAGATAAAGAAATAGTACACCATACAGACATATGTACATGATAGTCCAGAGTGTCCTCTTTCCAACGTGTAGTGGGATCAGCAGAAAAATTTTGTGAGTCGAGATATTCAATTTAAAAAAATCGATTTCCGACCAAAATCCGTATGAAAATTCTCTAGAAGATCAGGGCCATTTTGAAAGTAAGAAATAGTAACACCATACAGACTATATGTACATGATAGTCCAGAGTGTCCTCTTTCCAACGGTGTGGATCTGAAATATTTTGTGATCGAGATATTCAATTTAAAAAAAAAAATCGATTTTCAACCAAATCGTATGAAAATTCTCTAGAAGATCAGTGGCCATTTTTGGAGACTATAAGAAATAGTATACCATACAGACATACGTACAGTGATAAGTCCAGAGTGTCCTCTTCCAACGGTGTAGTGGGATACGCTGAAATAATTTGTGAGTCGAGGAATTCAATTTAAAGAAAAAATCGATTTTCAACAAAATCGTATGAAAATTCTCTAGAAGATCAGTGAGCCATGTTTGAAGAATATAAGAATATAGTACACCATACAGACTATATGTACACTGAACGTCCAGAGTTCCCTCTTCCAACGGTGGTAGTGGGATAGCGCTGAATAAGTTTTGTGATGTCGAGATTATTCAATTTTAAAATTCGATTTTCGACCAAAATCGTAGAAATTCTCCTAGAAGATCAGTGGCCATTTTGGAGATTATAAGGAAATAAGTTACACCATCAAGACTATATGACATGAAAGTCAGAGTGACCTTCTTCCAACGGTGGTAGTGGGATAGCTGAATAATTTGTGAGTCGAGATATCAATTAAAAAAAAATCATTTTCCACCAAAATCGTATGAAAATCCTAGAAGAAGTGGCCATTTGGAGATATAAAGAATAGTACACCATACAGATATATGTAATTATAGTCCTGAGTGTCCCTCTTCCAACGGTGTAGGTGGGATACTGAAAAATTCTGGAGCGAGATATTACAATTTAAAAAAAAAATCGATTTTATCAACCAAAAATCGGTATGAAATGCTCTAGAAGATCCGCTGGACCATGTTGTTGAACGATAATAAGAATAGTACACCCATACAGACTATATGTACATGATAGGTCAGAGTGTCCTCTGTTCCAACGGTGTAGTGGATGCTGAAATAATTTTTTGTGAGTTCGAGATATTCACATTTAAAAAAAAATCGATTTTCAACCAAATCGTATGAAATTCTTAAGAATGCATCAAGTGGCCATTTTGGAAGATATAAAAATGTACACCATACAGCACTATATGTACATGAATAGTCAGAGTGTCTCTTCCAACGTGTGGTATTGGGGATAGCTGAAATAATTTTTGAGTCGAGATATATCAATTTTAAAAAAATCGATTTTCGACAAAATCGTATGAAAATTCTCTAGAAGATCGTGGCCATTTTGGAAGATATAAAGAAATAGTACACCATACACGACTATATGTACATGAAGTCCAGAGTGCCTCTTCCAACGGTGGTAGTGGATAGGCTGAAATAATTTTGTGAGTCGAGATAGTTCTAATTTTTAAAAAAAAAATCGATTTTTCAACCAAAATCGTATGAGAATGTCCCGAAGATAGTGCCATTTTGGAGATACTGAAGAAATAGTACCCATGACCAGAATATATGTACCATATAAGTCCAGAGGCCTTTTCAACGTGGTGAGTGGATAGGAAATAGATTATTTGAGCAGATAGTTCAATAAAAAGAAATCGATTTCAACAAAATCCGTAGAAATGTCTCTAGAAATCAGTGGCCATTTGGAAGATATAAGAAAGTAAAAACACCACAACATATGTATGATAGTCAGACGTGTCCTCTTTCCAGACGGTGGCTAGTGGGAATGCCGAAGATAGATTTTGTGAGCGAGAATTCGAAGTTTAAAAAAAAATCGATTTTCAAGCCCAATCTATGAAATCTCTAAGAAGATCAGTGGCATTTTGGAAAATATAGAAATAGCACATACAACATATGTAATGATATTCCAGAGTCCTCATTCCAAGGTGGTAGGGAAGCTGAAATACTTTTGTGATCGAGATATCAATTTAAAAAAAACCCTCGATTTCAACAAATCGTATGAAAAATCTTAGAAGATCGAGATGGCCAGCCATAGTTTGGAAGATATAAGAAATAGGTACACCATAACAGGCTATTATGTACCATGACGAGTCCACTGAATATCCGCTCAATCCCCACCAACCGGCCCTTTTTCATTCAACATGATAGTATTACAAGAAAATGGATCATTAATGAGAATGTAAGACTTCATGTCAAAAGTCTCTATTTTGACTGCTTAAACCGTTAGACAGTGCTCTGTTAGGTAAATTATTGATCTGTTAAGAGCAATTTTGCCTTTAATGCCAAAATTGCTGACGTCTAAATTCTATGGATCTGCGTCTTGGTTTTCAATATTCGAATTATCTTCACACCATCAACCATGTATGTATGATATGGATTATGTGATGTATGTATGAATGATATGTAACTGCAAACTTTGCTTGAAACCGTCGATTGAGAAAGTATTTCCCATTGACTTTGTAGAGTTCTGTTGATTTTGGCAATAATCTTCCCCAGCGAGATCATTGCCGTAGAATAGTGGCAGTACATACATTACTCTTCAATCTGGATTGGAGGCCTAGTGCTTTTTCTTCCATGATAAACATTCATGCTATCAAGCAACTTCTTGAATTAAAAAAACCAATGGAACATATTCAAAAAATTCTCAGGACCATATGGTTGGATCGTTGACTGATGTGAACATAGAAATTTAATTTCGTTTCGCCATCAGCTAGTAGTCGCATCCCAGACATCTTCAACAAACCTACTGAACAAATATCAAAGCAAGATTTTCTTGTGTGTTTATTTCACTGGTACCCCGGACACTGTAACATTCCCGTGAAACTGAGGGGCCGACGAGCCTTCGCCAGAGCTGGCGCACACCTTGCGGAATCGCTTCTACGCCGTGGTTAAGCATTGCCTCGCAAGTTACCATTGCCGGGGATTCTTTCAAGACGCCAACTATTCTGGTCAAATGAAGGAGTCCTGCTCCCACCGTTAGGCTCACTTGGCCCCTGATGAAGAAGGCATACCAATCAAGTACTTGACTGTGGTCGTAACATTATCCAATCACAGTGGCGCATGCTTAGCAGCATTGGTTATGGTAGACGCGAAAAGAATGCGGTGTCCCTTCAAGCGGCTCTGCCGTGGATGTAAGGTTCCGCTAGGAAGAGGAGACATGTATCCACTCTTGTCAGTGCCCATCTTGTTCTAGGGAGCCTGATACAGTTATGTTCCACTCCATTTTCTGTCCCAGCTTAACGGACGCTACATCAAATTGACCTCAAGGATATAATTTCGTTTTCAAACTTCTGCTGGTCGTTCGCGGTGTAATCGTGCTTTTGTCAGTGTTGCATGCAAGGGATGTGCGCTTTGCTGTACGGATCCACAAACGGCAGCTAAATGCGTGCTCCAAGTGAGCCATTTTGTATCAGAAGGCTACCACTCCGAACCTGACCAAAACTGAACATGAGATTGTGTTTTTAAGTATTGGCGTCCAAAAGAGCAGCAGAATTCTGTGGAAAAGTCGTTCTCAAACAAAATAAATTGCGTCATTCGCAAATGCCCGTCGTTGTAAGCACAGCAACTACACTTACCAATATCCTCACATCCTAGATAGAGGAAAAAGCACAATTTCATAAACTGTTATCTGTTACTTTTTTGTACTTTTTTTTTTTCTTTTATGATGATTTCAGCGGATATTACTAGGCGTTTTACCGATCGTTGATGCTGTTCTCACATTAAGCTACAAGATGGAGTCCCTGGCTTTCTAATTCTCTTAACGATAGCTTTCGATGATACTTTCATTCTCCAGATCTGTCCTTTTTTTCCCCAACGTGAAGGCAAGAAAACTACCATCATTCAGACCATACGAATTTACAATTTTGCTGAAACTACGTTTTTCAGGATAACTGAAATGACCTATAGGACCTGGCTTTAAATGTTGCATATTCCCTTAAAAGAAAATAATTTTTTTCTACAAATTGGGACAATATTAAACTCCTATCTCGGAAACAGCGCGAGGTTCTTTTTTTCCTTAACCACATACACCAACAATCCACATCATAAGTCCTATCATATTGCAATACGTACGTATGTTCCGTAACACAGATCACAAATACTGATTTTTATCCACAAAAAAAAAGCATAGCATTCGCTGACTTTAATCTGCGATTCAAATCAGGTGTTCTCACAGCATGACTCCAACATATAGTTTCCAAGCGTATTTTGTCGCTTCTTCAGCCTTTCAATTTTGTCGGAACGTGTCACACACAGCATGCATAGAGATCTTTTTTGATTAAATTCCTTTGGTTGCTTTTCTCTTTTTATTTTCTTTTCGTTTTGAATTCATTTTTAATTTCACATCACATTATAAGTTCTTCGTGCTCAGCAAGTTTCTACCTTTAAGCTTTCGTTCTTTTCAATAGTTTCCTACACAGTAGTTGAATTTTTTATTGATTTTCATTGATTTCATCTGGATTCTGCTAAATCATATTGAAAATCAGAGAACAATTATTTAAATATCGATGTTTCGTAATTTAATTTAATTTCTGCCGAAATTTCGATTGAGAGAATTTAGGTACTATCATGGTCATATCATGCTGGCTTAATGAATGATGGATTATTGTCATTGCATAAAGCTTGTATTCTACTAAAGGACGAAATATAAGCTAGAGATCAGCCACTGACACTCACTTTCGCGTACTCATAAGTACTCATGAAACCGTTGAGTATATTGAGTCAAAATATGAAATTAACTCGCTCTGATTCATTGAGGTACTCACCACACCCTCATGATTTATCCGTACAGAGTCGCATGAGTATGATACAACGTTAGCATCGAACTCACTAAATTCGACAATATGTTTACTCATCCCCTACTCATTGGATTCATAAATTAGCAAAAATACTATCAAAGTCATAAAGATCTCGCTATTACGAAGCATTCCAGTAAAAACCTTACAGTCTAGCATGTTGTTGCAGGTTTACAAACAAAGAAAAAAAGAGATACACCAAGCAAAAACACAGAACAACAGAGAAAACATTTAACCTTCTAAGTTGATGTATAGCAGTGTCGTAGCATTCAGGCACAGGCCGAGCAGCGCCAGCCGCTGATATTATAGCGCCTCGCCAACGCCATGCGTCGTTGAGGACGCTCAAACAGCTCACTGTTGCACGAAATTATTCGCGAACCCGACTGCCCGAAATCTCAGCGTACGTATTACTCCCTCGATACTCTCAAGGCCGCCTCAAGCTCTTAATAACCGAGTCCATGCTCTAGCTCAACTAGCAAGAGAGCATCGGTAGGGATAGCGTCTTGCAGAGTTAGGCGCGCTTAGAACGGTCCCTGTCACCCCGCTCTATTGAGCCAAGACGGCACCTGTGGCAAGAGTGATCCTGCCCTTGATCCCCAGACTGACATCCAGTTTCTTAGTGCTAAACGGCAGAGCCAAGACACATACTAATTCATTGACTACATCAAACAGTATACGTCTCATCCACGGCCGCCTTCTCTACTTGTCGAGTAACATTGATACTTTGGTCCCGCTTGCCCTCATTCTACTGCCCTGACACCAGCCATAACACGATTTCTCGCTTTTCGGTCGTCTCTTCCTTCGATCCTAAGGCAGCAGTAACACTCTCGTTACGCCTTCGATGTATTGTTCGTCAGCAACGCAACATTTAGAATAAAGTTAGTGCCATTCGCGACCTGCACTCCCGCCTTAGCGCAAAAAACTCCCCCATGACGAATTGAAAAGAGTCGCCATATAAAGGGATCCGCCTGTCTGACAACTCGGCACCTTGACGGGCTGCAGGAATTGCACAACGTCATCGCATAGCTTACAGCTCAATAGAAAAAAGACACACAAGCAAAAACTACAGAGCAGCAAAACAGAGCAAACACACTAGCCTTCTAGTGAGATTTGTAGTGCGTCGTAGCGTCAGCACGCACGGCCGACGTCTGCACAAAGCTATCGTTCGGTTGAGGAGTTCAAACAGCTTCACGATTGTATCGATGCAGACGCAATTCGCCGACTCACTCCACTCATCACTGGACCGAAGAGCTTACGTAGGACTTTTTCTCTCGAAACCTCAACGGCTACTGCATCAAGGCGCCTTAATAATCCATGCCTGTGCGCCATAAAGCAAGGCATGCGTAGGATCAGCGTCTTGCAGAGTTGCTCGTCGCTTATAACGGCTTCTTCATCAATCCTGCCTACTTGAGACCATAGTACCCGCACCGTGACGGGAGGATCCTCGCGCTTGATCCTCAGACCGGACATCTTTTCTAGAGCCGCCTTCTTTGTTGTGGATTTTCATGTGGATTATTGATTGTTACCGGGCAGGGTCTACAGCGAAGGATTGACCTCGCTCAAGCGATCTAAGTTAACTCTAGAGGGTACTAGCATGCATCTCACGAGGGGCCACGTGAACGCTGTCAACCTGAATACCAGCAAGAGCAGGATCCGCTCCGCGTGTAGCCAGTCAGAACAGTTCGACTTACTTCGTTGCCATGCATTCCCATCCCTCCCCTATTGATCCTAAAGAATCAGAAACAATCAAGTTTAGTTCTAAAACATTTTATTGGATCACGACTCAAGTAAGTTTTATCACAATTAAATACAAATTACACACCTGTGTATCAAATCTTGGCAAAACTCACCATTTGTCTTTTTTTTCTTTTAGAACTGAGCAGATAAAACAAGGTAACGGCCATTAAGTACGAAACGAACATATTGAAGACTTTTACATAGGCAACACAGCACCTTTCTTATAAAGTAGGCGCGGACAAAATTCATTTCCAAAACAAACAATTGAAAGGCTTAGATGACCGAGAAAAAAAAACAACATGAGAGTAATAACAGCGACAGAACATTAAAGAAAAGACGAAAAAGAAAAAATGGAAAAACAGACAAACAAAGATGACCTTTTAAACGCGGACAAACGATCAAATAAAAAAACGCCCGATAGCAAGATTGTTAATTTACTGAATTTAATAAGAATGCCTCGATCGTCGTCTTGCCTCTGTTCTCTTGTCTCCTGTAACTCGTATTGTACAGAAAATACCGAGATGAAACAGAGGCAATATGACCGACATTTAAGAAAACCATGAAAACATGAATCCCAACAACAGATTTACAAATTGATGTTCAAGGAATGCAACAACAATCGAAAGAGAGTGTATTTGCAACAAAATCCTTATTAATAGTTCAACACTGGAACCATTGAAAGATAAAGTGCCAATACATAGGCCCATAAGGCAGGCTCTAGGCGATCATCGAAGCGAGCCTACACATTGTGCTGTTGTTCTGCGGCGACGAAACATACCTTCGTACAACAAAAAACAACAAAAAAATCCACAAAAAAATGGCCACTTGAGATTAAGACCATATCGATGACCTTTCACTGGCCATACAAAAATTGTCATGCGACCCAGCCACACGCCAAGACAGCAGCGGCACATCGAAAGCAACTTCGACCAAAACGTAACGTAGAAAAATAATCAAAATTCATCAAAAACATTGTCTGTTTAAAGCCCGAAAACAAGAAATATGTGACAATTCCAAAAATTTCTAGAATTTTATTTTCCTTTACCCTTCTCTCTTTTATTCGCCCCTGTTGCCTTTCTAGCCTGAGTGATGTTGAAAACTTTTTGAATGGGTCGAAAACAAACATTACGCATGCCGTGCACTTATTCGACATTTTATGTATTAAACATGTATACAACAAACAACAACAACAACACAAAACAATAACGGTTAGCATACAACAAACAACATCTTCACACGACTCATGATCTAGAGCATTGTAAAAGGAAGCGCCGCGTGCCGTTACGTAGCTACGCTCGTGCTCCATAATTAACCCAAACCGTAAAAATCTTTGCTGTGACGACTTCATCTTAAAAGTTTCCATGTTTTCTTTTATTTGCTCTCAAAAATAAAAACAATAACAACAACAAACAAAAGGTAAATACACACCATTTCGCTTTTGTTTTATTCCTGTTTCTGCTTTTTGTTTCTTTCTCTTGTGTACATTAAGAACACCAGACAGACCCGTGTTTCACACGTTGAGTTTCAATTCAATGTTTCTTCTGCCTTCTTGTCATAACATCACTAAAATTAAAGGCATGCTTCACAAAGATTAAACCCATTTACTTAACATACGAGTGCTAAAATAACACACAATTTCCGGGCACAAGTGTAATTTTACATGACTTGCTTCCATTCCAACATGGAATAAAGAAAAATTTAAAATCGTATACATGTGCTACAAAAAAAATTAATGATAAATTCCAAAAGATTCTTATAAGCGGATATGCAAACGATGCATAAACGTTCGTCCATTTCAGAAAATTATGTGTTCGTTTTGTCTGTTTTTATCATGCATATATCGAAAAACGTGTGTCAATATGTTGTCTTACAAAAACACAAGCAATCCATTCCAAAGTCACTGAGTACCTGTTCACAAATATTTATCTTGTGATAGAGTTCCTTCAGGAAAATTTTTAATTGAAGACATAAAACTACCCAATTGGAAAGGGCATGTATGCGATCAACAGTGGAAATTTAGCTGCTGCGTATAAGCATTTCCATCGAATCCATTTATAAACACATTGAGAACATCTTCAATCGTTCGATGATCATCCGCGTACGGTTATCAAGATATCTCAAACCTCTACACTCATGACAGAGCATTTCCATTCCTGACAGCTATGTCCTGTCCTCTATACCGAGACTCCACACGTGCGCACAATAAAAGCGCTAAGTGATCCTCCAATATCAAATTACATGATTCTGGTACAATGCGCCTTGTAAGAACTGGTCTTGTGGAAGCCTGGACAACGGTTGGATCAATACGCCACCATAGACAAGTAGCCTAATCTCGGATGTAACCGGCAGTTACCTTAATTTGCCTATAGCCCAGATCTTCAAATTTCAAGAAACCTCGTCGCTTCTGAATTAGGCCACTCATCAAAGCGATTCAGTTTCCTCCATCATGGCATGCTCGCAATAATTCTGTTAGCAACAGAGCCTGTAGTAAACTACCAATAAGCGATGAGAGTCCCGCTGGAATAGTTAAACTTTTTTCGGTGAACAAGTAGTTCTCCCTGTTTTTTCTATCTAGTTAACCTGCTGGAACAACTGGGGGGCCAAAGTTTTGAAATTGGAACCATAGAATGTGATACGGCACACCCACAGCTGAATTGTCCTATAATGCTTTTCTAATTCTAATTAAACATAACAGCCTTCATTTTCGATTTGCTGCCTCTTCATACTGATTCTCTCATGATTTGAAATTCGTTTTAGTTTGAGTGTACTTCGCTCAGCGTTAAAACTCCATCGATCGATCGAGATTAGTCTGTTGATGCTCTAGTTTAATTGTTCACTTGCTGATTGAAACCGTCATGTCGAATAGAGATTGTTGGTAGATCCTAAATCCCCTCATCTGACATCCCTAACCATTCATCTGTGGAGGGGTTCAGGGAAAAAACCCTGCAGGAAATCTTTACAGTGAAGAACTTCTGTCCTACAGCTCAACAAGCTTAACGGTGTCAGTAGTGAATGACTTATTAATCTCAGTCCTACCTACGGATAGAGTGATAGAACTAGAGCCCATTGTTTGCTTGATATGTGGAGCCCCCGTAGTCTAGTAGGTAGTGTGTTGCTTATTAACGAAGGCCAGAGCGAATCCTCGTTAGACATCAGAAACGAAATAAAAAGAAAATATTTCTCGCGGATTTCCTCTGCAAGTGATGTGAGAAACTTGCCCTAATCCGACTGACAAGGGTTGTAATGGCCAATTATTATGTGGTGATAATAAAGAGAAGACAGCAGAATGATGAACATCTTTTCTGTAGGTTGAACGTTCTTGCAAAACAATTTCAATATTCTGAGGCAAGACTATTTATGAAGGATTCAGTTTCTTTTGGAACGCATTTAGCGTGCTGAGATATATGTGGCCATATGCGCCTTATTCGCTTTTTTTCTTCTATTCCAACGTTGCGTCTCTACGGCGAAGACAATGTGTTCCATAAAGTCGGCCACATGTCGTCAATCTTACCATCACTATGAAGATGAAGAAATCGAAAGTATTTTAAGGATCCGCTTCACAAACACATAGACATATTGGCCATTACAACCTTCTGTCAGGATACGGCCTACTTCTCACACCGTGTAGAATTTTATAACATGAGCTGCGCAAACTACAGGTTAAAGTTGACTTCGAACGACAAGATTTTTGTAGAAACTTCATGGCAATTTATTTCATCGCAGAGATTTTTGCCAGAAATCTTGCTTGAGAGTAGACGCCGAAGAAATATTTTCCAAATTTACGTTTTTGACTACCGGGCTCGAACCTGGCCTTATCCGTCTAATAATGCCAACCATAACAGTACATACAACGAGGCTGGACGCTTAAGAGTTACTGTGAAGTTGCGCTGTGAGGTTTGGAATCTTTCATACGTTCTGTGCACCAGTGTCCTCGTAAATTACATAACAGATATAGCCGAAAAAACACTTTTTACTGCTGTACGTCACCTTTTGCGTTCGTCTATCATTAACAATTCACAATTTTAAATTTATTTGAAATTTTTTGTGTTGTTAGAGGTTGTTGTTCTTTTTTTTGTTGTAATGTTGTAATGAAATTTGCTAGATTTATTTAATAAACATTTATGACTCTACCAAAAACACAAAGCAAATAAAAAAATGAAAAAAACCACG